>CAUYQU010090671.1:0-23074 GCA_963574635.1 Cheracebus regulus
TGGGGAGTTGGGGGGAGATAGCATGGGGAGAAATGGCAGATATAGGTGAAGGGGAGGAAGGCAACAAATTACACTGCCATGTGTGTACCTATGCAACAATATTGTATGTTCTTCACATGTACCCCAAAACCTAAAATGCAAAAAAAAAAAAATTTTATGAATCTGTATATTTCTATTTTTATTAAACAGAATGGTAGGGGGAAGGAAGGGATAGGTAGAGATTTGGTTGGTTGGTTGTTTTTTGAGATGGAGTATCACTCCGTCACCCAGGCTGGAGTGCAGTGGCACAATCTCAGCTCACTGCAACCTCTGCCTCCTGGATTCAAGTGATTCACCTGCCTCAACCTCCTGAGTAGTTGGGATAACAGACATAAGCCACCACATCTGGCTAATTTTTGTATTTTAGGTGGAGATGGGTTTATGTCATGTTGGCCAGGCTAGTCTCGAGATCTCAAGTGATCTGCCCAGCTCAGACTCCGAAAGTGCTGGGATTACAGCTGTGAGCTGCCACACCTAGGCTTTTTTTTTTTTTTTTTTTTTGAGACAGGGTGTTGCTCTGTCACCCAGGCTAGAGTGTCATTACAGCTCACTGTAGCCTCGACCTTCTGGGCTCAGTTGATCCTCCCATCTCTGTCCCCAGGTGTCTGGGACTACAGGTGCGTGTCAGTACACTTGGCTAATTTTTGCATTTTTCGTAGAGATGGGGTGTCACTATGTTACCCAGGCTGATCTCCCACTCCTGAGCTCAAGCAATCCTGACACTTCCACCTCCCACAGTGCTGGGATTACAGGCATGAGCCACCACCTCGGCCAATATTGTTTTACATAGCAAAGACTCTGTTCTGGCAACAGAGATGGAGTCCAAAAAAGGAGCCTCAATCACCTCTCTGCTTTTTGGCTAAGATCAAGAGTAGAAAAAGGAGCAACCAGCCAGGAGATGCATAGGTCCTAAGAAAGTTGTTTCTTGAGCATTCTAGATTCCACAATTATTACTTGGTATACTCACCAAGCAAATGCACATCAAAGAATATGTAAAGGCAAAGGTGTGTTATGTTTCCTTTCACCAGAAGACTCCCTTAGATCATGCTCCACCCTTATTATTTTGGAAGCTCAGAGAGTTTCCATTCATAGTTTTATCTTGTCTTTAGCATCCTCTGGAGAGAAAAGGATGTCTCATTTTACAACTTAGAAAGTTGTCCAAGCAAAGCTAGAACATACACAGGAAAATTTTTGCCTAGGGCTATTTCCACTTCTTTACACCTTAAATTGCCATTGATCTATGATGTCATCACATTCAACGTGTATTAAAAAATGGGAGCCAGGTGCGGTGGCTCACACCTGTAATTCCAACACTTTGGGAGGCCAAGGCCAGTGAATTGCTTGAGGTCAGGAGTTCAAGACCAGCCTGACTAACATGGTGAAATGCTGTCTCTACTAAAAATACAAAAATTAGCCAGGCATGGTGGTGGGCGCCTATAATGCCATCTACTTGGAAGACTGAGGCAGGAGAATTGCTTGAACCCAGGAGGCAGAGGTTGCAGTGAGCCAAGATTGTGTCACTGCACTCCAGCCAGGGCAACAGAGCAAGACTCTGTCTAAAAAAAAAAAAAAAAAAAAAAAAAGGGAGATGCCACAGCAAGAGCCTACAGGGGCTCCAGGTGATAAAAGTGTTATGTCATTATCAGAACTTTCAGGACAGGCAGTGAGCCCTGCAGGATAAGAAGCATCCCGGGGATGATGACCCACTTACCTTCTCTGGGCATCCTGCTCTATGGAAATGGATGCATCCGTGTCACACTGAAAATTCACTGTTCTTTGCTTGTCCCAAGGTTAATTCCTGAGATGGTCCTTAGTTGAGACTACTCATGGAGTCTTTCCTACACCATTCATTCGAGGGCAGCTCCCTCTCTTCTCTCCTCTTTCCCAGAAGGAAACTGCCATCAGGAAATGGCATTAACAATGAACACCAGAGGGGGCACCGGGCCAGGCAGGTGACACCTGCTTAGGAAGCCCTCAATGTGCTGGTCCCCATGGGACCAAATGCCAGGAGAGCTGCGGGCTTTACTCAGGCACCTTGTCTATGAAGAATATATGAAATCAACTGCTTTTTTATTTTTATTTTTTGACATGGAGCCCTGGTCTGTCACCCAGGCTGGAGTGCAGTGGCTCAATCTGGGCTCACTGCAATCTCTGCCTCCTGGATTCAAGTGATTGTCCTGCCTTAGCCTCCCTAGTAGCTGGGATTACAGGCACCCACCACCATGCCTGGCTACTTTTTTGTGTTTTTAGTAGGGATGGGGTTTTATCATGTTGGCCAGGCTGGTCTTGAACTCCTGACATCAAGTGTTCCACCTGCCTCGGCCTCCCAAAGCTTTGGGGTTACAGGCATAAGCCACTGTGCCTGGTCTACTTTTTTGCTTTTAAGATTAAGGGTATCACACTCACCCAGGATGGAGTGCAGTAGCTTGATCATGGCTCACTGGAGCCTCCAACTCCTGGACTCAAGCCATCCTCCACCCCCAGCCTCCTGAGTCACTGGAATTACAGCTGTGAGCCATTGCACCTGGCTCAATCAACTACTTGTTATGAACATTTCTTTCACTTCTGACCTTTTATGAATCCCCTCAATGTAAAATCCAAAGGAACCATGTATTATGTAATCCATTAATATTACATTTTTAGAATAGGGAAATCTATAGGAACTGAGGGTGGATTACTGGTTGTTTAGGGTTGATAGCTAAAGGGTAGAAATAAGGTTTCTTTTCAGAGTGATGAAAACGTTAAAAAATTGACTGATGACTGCTGTACAGCTCTGTGAATGTATTTTAATAAACCACTGGACTGTACACTTTTTAAATTTTTTTTTTTTTTGAAACTGGGTCTTGCTCTCGTCTCCCAGGCTGGAATGCAGTGGCACAATCATGGGTCACTGTAACCTTTGCCTCCCAGTTTCAAGTTATTCTCCTGACTCAGCCTCCTGAGTAGCTGGGATTACAGGTGTGTACCACTATGCCCAGTTAATTTTTTGTATTTTTAGTACAGATGGAGTTTTGCCATGTAGGTCAGGCTGTTCTCAAACTCCTGACTTTAGGTGATCCACTCTCCTCAGCCTCCTGAAGTGCTGGGATTACAGGTGTGAGCAACCACACTCAGCCCAATTTTTAAATTTTTATTAATTTTTCTGACAGGGTCTCAGTGCAGTGCCATGGTTATAGTTGGAGTGCAGTGCTGCAATCACTGCAGTCTCGACCTCCTGGGCTCAAACAACTCTTCTGCCTCAGCGTCCAGAGTAGCTAAGACCACAGGCACATACCACCATACCCAGCTAATTTTTAATTGTTATAGAGAGGTCTCGCTATGTTGTCCATGCTGGTCTCAAACTCCTGGGCTTAAACTATCTTTTCACCTCAGCCTCCCAGAATGTTGGGATTACAGCCACCGTGTCCAGCCTGAACTGTACACTTCAAATGGGTGAATTGTATATGTCAATTATATTTCAATAAAATGGTTGTTATGTTATTTATTTGTTTTTGAGACAAAATCTTACTCTGTTGCCCAGGCTGGAATGCAGTGGTAAGATCTCGTCTCACTGCAACCTCCACCTCCCAGATTCAAGCAATTCTCCTGCCTCAGTCTCCTGAGTACCTGGGATTACAGGTTTGTGCCACCATGCCTGGCTAAGTTTTGTATTTTTAGTAGAGAAGGGGTTTTACCATGTTGGTCAGGACAGTCTGAAACTCCTGACCTCAAGTGATCCCAGCTTCCCAAAGTGCTGGGATTACAAGTATAAACCACCACACCCAGCCAAAGCAATTTTTAAAAGTCAAATAAAGTCAGAGAGGTTGGATGAAAAGAAATAAAATTAACATGTACTGAACTACATTCTACACACCGCTGCTTTTGTGATCATCTAATTTAAAACTCACACACCCTTCAAAGAAAATATTATTTTCTATGAAAGGACACAGAGAGTATGGAAGCCTGCTGGGGGGTGTACAGATGGTTTAAGGTGGCAACTGCAGTGGAGGAGCAGAAAGGCATACAGAAGAAAGACCTCAGGAGGAGAAAATAATGTTGGTGACCGCATGTCCCAGGTAAGACAGTCCCAACCCATGCCCATTCTGCCAGTGAAATTATTAACAGTGCTCCCTTCATTCTAAAGTGCCTGAAAAATGAATTATAAAATATTTATATATGGATTGTTGTGTGAAATGCACACACACACACACACACACACACACACAAATTACTAGAATCATGGCATCCTTTGTCCTTAAAACAACCTGCAAGCTCAGAGAGGTCTCTCCCTGATGCCAACCAAAAGGCGATCAAAACACTGATTTCTGAACTCAGTGCTTAGGTCTGAATATTTTATTTAGCGTGAAGAAAAAAGGTCAAAACAATAATGCACTCTGTTTCCTTTGAAACAAAAACTTTTTAAATAAAAATTCTTTTTTTTTTTTTGAGACAGTGTTTCACTCTTGTTACCCAGGCTGGAGTGCAATGGCACGATCTCAGCTCATGGCATCCTCCACCTCCCAAGTTTATGCAATTCTCCTGCCTCAGCCTCCCAGGTAGTTGGGCTTACAGGTACATGCCACAATGCCTAGATAATTTTTGCATTTTTAGTAGAGATGGTTTCACCATATTAGCCAGGCTGGTCTTGAACCCCTGACCTCACGTGATCCACCTGCCTTAGCCTCCCAAAGTCCTGGGACTACAGGCATGAGCTACCACACCCAGCTGAAAACTATTTTACCTGATGTAAACTAGACTAGATGAGGATTATGTTTCATTTCTTTCTTGCCTTTTTTTTTTTTTTTTTTTTTTTTTGAGACAGAGTCTCATTCTGTCATTCAGGTTGGAGTGCAGTGGTGTAATCTTGGCTCACTGCGACCTCTGCCTCCCAGATTCAAGTGATTTTCCTGCTTCAGCCTCTGGAGTATCTGGGGATACAGGTGCCTGCCACAGTGCTTGGCTTGTTTTTTTTTTTTTTTTTTTTTCTCTGAGATGGAGTTTTGCTCTTGTTGCCCAAGCTGGAGGGCAATGGTGCAATCTTTGGTTACTACAACCTCTGCCACCCAGGTTCAAGCGATTCTCCTGCCTCAGCCTCTCCAGTAGCTGGGGTTACAGGCATGCACCAACATGCCTGGATCATTTTTTGTATTTTTAGTAGAGATGGGCTTTCACTATATTGGCCAGGCTGGTCTTGAACTCCTTACCTCAAATTATCTGCCCGCCTTGGCCTCCCAGAGTGCTGGGATTACAAATGTCAGCCACCCCACCCAGCCTGGAAAAAGTTTTGTGTTTTTGTTTTGTTTTTGTTTTTTTGTTGGATTGAGACAGTCTTGTTCTGTCACCCAGGCTGGAGTACAATGGCCTGATCTTGGGTCATGGCAAACTCCGCCTCCCAGGTTCAAGGATTTTCCTGCCTCAACCCTTCTTAGTAGCTGGGATTATAGGAGCCTGCCACCACACCCAGCTAATTTTTATATTTTTAGTAGAGACGGGATTTTCACCATCTTGGCCAGGATTGTCTTTAACTCCTGACCTTGTGATAGGCCTGCCTTGGCCTTGGAAAAAATTCTTAAATAAAAATTATTTTACTGGATGGATGTACACTAGACTACATGAGGCTACGTTTCATTTCTTTGATCATAAAGGTTAAATACTTGTTTATGTCACTTAATTTTTTTCCTGCACCTTGTGGAGCAGGACTGACCCATAGGCAGTGTTCCCAGAGTAAGCCAAAAGTATTTTAATGTTTAAGTATAATTTTTGTATAGCAAAGTTTACCCTTTTCAGTGTACAGCTCTATAATTTGTTTTTAGACAGGGTCTCACTGTCACCCAGCCTGGAGTGCAGCGTTGCACTCTCAGTTCACTGCAACCTCCCCATGCTGGGCTCAAGCAATCCTCATGTCTAAGTCTCCTGAGTAGCTGGGACTACAGGTGTATACCACCATGTCAAGCTCATTTTTATCATTATTTAAAAAGAGGAGGTTTCACCATGTTGCCCAAGCTGGTCTCAAACTCATGACCTCAGGTGATCCGCCACCTTGGCCTCCCAAAGTGTTAGCATTACAGGTGTGAGCCACCCCACCTGGCCTCTATGAATTTTGACCTAGATAAAGTTGTATAGCTACCGTTAAAATCAAGGTATAAAACAGTTCTGCTCCCCCTACACTAATCCCTAAATAGCCGGGGATGTCAAAAGTCTGCTTTTCAACAAAAAAGAAAATAACAATACAAAAAAAAGAATTTTAAAAATCAAAGAATAAAATAATATGCAGCATGGTATCAGGTAAAATTGAAAAAAAAAAAACCCAAAAACTATCAGTTGGCATCAACCATGCTACATGTAATCATTTAAAAAACAAGTGTTTCATATTTATTATCAGCTTTTGAGGTAGGGTCTCACTTTGTCATGCAGGCTGGAATGCAGTGGCACAATCACAGCTCACTGCAGCCTCTGCCTACCCGGAATCACGTTATCCTCCCACTTCAGCCTCCTGAGTAGCTGGAATCCCAGGCATGCACCAGCATGTTCAGCTAATTTTTGTATTTTTTGTAGAGAGGGGGTTTCTCCATGTTGCCCAGGCTGGTCTCGAACTCCTGGGCTTAAGTGATCTGCCTGCCTCATCCTCCCAAACTGCTGGGATTACAGGTGTGAGCCACCATGCTGGGCTGAGTGTTTCATAATTATTGTGCTTTACATTTCATACATAACAAATGGAGGCAGGGATGTTGTCTTTTATATTTTATGATTTGGAACACAGCATGCATTAATAGAAAACTGAAAATAATAAAACAGGACTATAAGCCAACACAATGTTTCCCATCCCAAGAAGATTTTCCTGAGAAACATTTCAATGCACTCTAATAAAGCTCAAAATCCTTGACTGTAAGAGCTTGTGCTGCAGAATAAAATCTCCCAAAGCTGATATAATTATTAACCCTCTTTCTATTCACATCTAAAGTGCCAGCACCATTTATTGAGATGACAGATTTTTATATAGTACTTAACTTTTTACTATTTTATTTTATTTTGAGATGGAGTCTTGCTCTGTGGCCCAGGCTGGAGTGTGTGGTGCAATCTCAGTTCACTGCAACCTCTCCCTCCTGAGTAGCTGGGAATACAGGTGCACGCCACCACATCTGGCTAATTTTTGTATTTTTAGCAGACAGGGTTTCCCCATGTTGGCCAGACTGGTCTTGAATTCCTGACCTAAGGTGATCTGCCCACCTAGGCCTCCCAAAGTGCTGGGATTTTATGCACGAGCCACCACACCCGGCCCAATTTGCTCTTTTAAAACTATAGATATAAACTCCAAAAACTTCCAAATCTCATTTAGGTTTCCCAGCAATCCTGGAAGACTTTCTGTTTTTCTAATGTAATATTTTACCGATGAAAAGCAAATACCTAGAACAATCTCCAGCCTACAGGTGAAATCCAGACTGTAGTCCATTTTTGTAAACCAAGCTTTGTGGGGACACAATCACACTCACTTGTTTACATCTTGACTACGGCTGCTTTCCTGAAAAGGAAGAATTGCATGTATGTGACAAAGATCCCATGTCCCCAAAGCCAAAAACGTTTACTGTCAGTACAAAGTTTGCCCATGCCTAGAATCGATATCTATCCCTTACAACCTTTTATCATTTGGAATGTCATCTGCTCCCTTTATGAAAACTGAAATCTTGAAATAGAGGCCTGGTTTATTTTTAAAAACTGTTTCTGGATTTTCCTTTCCAAAGGTTAATTTTTCAGTTTTAAAGGACTTCATTTTATGTTTTGTTTTGGTTTTGAGACAGAGTCTTACTCTGTCCTCCAGACTGAAGTGCAGTGGTGTGATCACAGCTTACCATGCCCAGCTAATTTTGATTATTTTTTGGTAGAGACAAGGTTTCACTATGTTGCCCAGGCTGTTCTTAAACTACTAGGCTCAAGCAATACTCCTGTGTTCCTCCTGCCTCAGCATCCCAAAGTACTGGAATTACAGGAATGAGACATGGTGCCCAGACCTGAGGCTTGTTTTTTGTTTTGTTTTGCTTTTGGCTTTTGAGATAGGGTCTTGCTCTGTCACCCAGACTGGAGTGTAGTGTCATGATCAAACTCCCTGCAGCCTGAAATTCCTAGGCTCAAGTGATCCTCCCACCTCAGCCTCCCAAGTAGCTGGGACTATAGGCACACACCACTGTACCCAGCTAATTTTTTAATTCTTTTTTTTTGTAGAGCCTAAATTTTGCCATGTTGCCCAGGCTGGTCTTGAACTCCTGGGCTCAAGCCATCCTCCCACCTCAGCTTCCCAAAGCACTAGGATTATAGGCATGCACCACCACAGCAGCTGCAGGACTTGGTTTTAATTAATATATTCTACCTTCTTCACAACTCAGCCTACAAGTACAAACTCTAGTGTACATTGTTTCACCATTCAACAAAAATTTATTGAGCACCGCTATGTAAAAATATATTCTGCTTGCCAGGCGCAGTGGCTCACTCCTGTAATCCCAGCACTCTGGGAGGCCGAGGCAGGTGGATCACCTTAGGTTAAGAGTTCAAGACCAGCCTGGCCAACATGGTAAAACTCTCCCTGTCTCTACTAAAAATAACAACAAAAAAATGACAGGTGTGGTGGCAGGCACCTATAATCCCAGCTACTCGGGAGGCTGAGGCAGAATAATCATTTGAACCTGAGAGGCAGAGGTGGCATGAGCTGAGATCATGATACTGCACTCCAGGCTGGGCAACAGAGTGAGGCTTGGTCTCAAAGTACAAAAAAAAAAATGAGCTGAGCATGGTGGCACATGCCTGTGATCCCAGCTACTCTGGAGGCTGAGGCAGAAGAATCCTTTGAATCAGGGAGGGGGAGGTTGCAGTGAGCCGTGATTGGGTCACTTCACTCCAGCCTGGGTGACAGAGCAAGACTCTGTCTTTACAAAAAGAAAAGTATACTGCTGGCAGGGAATGAAGGGGAAACAAAGGTGAATAGACTTGTAACTCCTGCTCCTAAGTGAGAAAGACCTGCCTGCATGAGGCAGAATCACAGGCAATACAGCAAAAGAAGCCAGACACCCATGAAGTGGCCCAGGGCATGTAGGAATGCAGATTTGCAGATTGACCAACTGGGAGGGACAAGAGAAATGAAGGGCCAGGAGTCTCCCACTTATCTTTGGTGGACTCGTTCCAAGACCGGCCATGAGCATATCTTTAAAGCAAATTCTAACCATCGAAATTATCAAAAGATCTGTGCACTTAAAATTTTGATACTTATTGCCAATTTTCCTCCCAAGGAGATTGTAGATACATACCAATGAACAGAGTGTAAAAATGCCCATATCGGTCGGGCACAGTGGCTCATGCCTGTAATCCCAGCACTTTGGGAGGTCAAGGTAGGTGGATCCTGAGGTCAGGAGTTCAAGACCAGCCTGGCCTACATAGTGAAACCCCATCTCTACTAAAAATACAAAAATTAGCTGGGCATGGTGGCATGTGCCTATAGTCCCAGCTACTAAGGAGGCTGAGGAAGGAAAATTGATTGAAAAAGATAGGTGGAGGTTACAGTGAATCAAGATTGTACCGCTGCACTCCAGCTTGGGCAACAGAGTGAGACTTTTTCTAAAAGAAAGAAAGAATAAAAAGAAAGAAGGAAAGAAGGAAGGAAGGAAAGAAAGAGAGAGAAAAGGAAGGAGGCACATTGGCTCATGCCTGTAATCCCAGTACTTTGGGAGGCCAAGGCAGGTGCATCACTTGAGGTCAGGAGTTCAAGACTAGCCTGGCCAACATGGTGAAACTTCATCTCTACTAAAAATACAAAAATTAGCCAGGTGTGGTGGTGGGGGCCTGTAATCCCAGTTACAGGGAGGCTGAGGTAGGAGAATTGCTTGAACCCGGGAAGCAGAGGTTGCAGTGAGCCAAGACCACACTGCTGCACTCCAGCCTGAGTGACAGAGCAAGACTTGGTCTCAGAAAAAAGAAAATGTCTATATCCTTTATACCTTCCCATTTCCGGGGAAAACAGCATTTTATAGCAATGCCAACATGTACATTAATTGTGAGCAAAGTTGACCATTTTTAATATTTTTATTAATTATTTGCATTTTTATTTCTGCAAACAGCATTCATGTCTTTCATACTTAAAAATTAAGTCTTTTGCTTTTTTTTTTTTTGAGACGGAGTTTTGCTCTTGTTGCTCAAGCAGGAGTGCAATGGCTTGATCTCGGCTCACTACAACCTCTGCCTTCCGGGTTCAAGTTATTCTCCTGTCTCAGTCTCCCGAATAGCTGAGATTACGCGTATGTGCCACCACACCTGGCTAATTTTGTATTTTTAGTAGAGACATGATTTTTCCATGTTGGTCAGTCTGGTCTCGAACTCCCAACCTCAGGTGATCTGCTTGCCTTAGGCTTCCCAAAGTGCTGGGATTACAGGCGTGAGCCATCACGCTCAGCCTAGGTCTTTTGTATAATTGCTTTATAAATACAAAAAGAAAGGCCTGATGCAGTGATTCACACCTGTAATTCCAGAAGTTTGGGAAGCCAAGGCAGGCAGATCACCTGAGGTCAGGAGCATGAGATCAGCCTTGTGAAACCCTGTCTCTACTGAAAATACAAAAGTTAGCTGGGTGTGATCGTACATGCCTGTAATCCCAGCTACTTGGGAGGCTGAGGCAGGAGAATTGCTTGAGCCTGAGAGGCAGAGGCTGCAGTAAGCTGAGGTTGCACTACTGCACTCAACCCTGGGTGACAGAAAAAGACCCTGTCTTTAAAAAAGCCTTTTGTTTTGTTATGTGTAGTCTTTTGTCTTTTGACTTTTCGTGGCCTTTGTTTTTTGGTTAGACAGAGTCTCATTCTGTAGCTCAGGCTATAGTGCAGTGGCATGATCTTGGCTCACAGCAAACTCCGCCTCTTGAGTTCAAGCAATTCTCCTGCCTCAGCCTCCCGAGTGGCGGGGTTTATAGATGCCTGCCATCATGCCCAGCTACTTTTTGTATTTTTGTAGTAGAGACGAAGTTTCATCATGTTTGCCAGGTTGGTCTCCAACTCCTGACTTCCTCACCTCAGGTGATCCACCCACCTTGGCCTCCCAAAGTGCTAGGATTACAGGAGTGAGCCATCACACCAAGCTTGTTTTACAGAAGTTTCATTTTTACCTAGTGAAACTTACCCATTTTTTTTCCTTTCTGTTTTTTTTGTTTTTTTTCTTTTGACAGAGTCTTGCTCTGTCACCCAGGCTGGAGTACAATTTTTTTTTCTTAATGTCTTTGGTGTTAAAAATCAATAGTGAGAAATGCTATCCCCACTGCAATAATTAGACACACTCTCAGTCTCTCTCTCTCTCTCTCTTTCAACACCAGATTTGTTTTTTTCTCTCTCCTGTGTCAGCCTGGCTGTCTGGGGTTGTCCTTTTCATGATGGCTTTAGGGCTGTCCCTCTGGGCCCCAAGCCCTTGCACCTGTGGTGGCCTGCGGACACCTTCCCCCACCACTGCCCTCCTCTGAACAGCCATCTCTCAGGGATCCCTAGCAGCACAGTTGCTGGTCATGTCCAGGCCCTCAGTTTCCAGGTGGCAGAAATCCTTCTCCGCCTACTCTCAGAGCCCTGCCCTTCCCTGCTGGTTCTGAATTCCCAGAAGTATGAGGGGCGAGGGAGTGTTCTGGAGGGTACCCCAGTACTGGCTGAGGAGGTCGGGGACAGGACCCGTGACATTGCTAAATCTTAATGCACTCCTTTCCCTGGGCAGCTGTCACCCCACGGGGATTTCCATGCACGCAGTTTGTGGACGGAGGGAACATAAACAGCTTAGAACAAAAGCTCTGTTAAGTCCAGCTGACAATTCTGTTTCCCCTTACAAACTGTGCACAGGGGGAAGGGTACTCTAGTTTTATAATTCAGTCTGTAGAAGTTTGGTTGGCATGAGTTAGCCTCTCCAATCCTCTTCTCAGTCCTGTTGAGCCAGCCAGACTGCCTCAATGCCCAAACACAGGACACTGGAGTCAATGGTAAAAAGATTTCCCTTTAACTTAATCTCACTCTAACTAGTTGAAGAAAAAAAAATCTCAGTTTGATGTGGATTTGTTTTTCTTTTTGCATGAAATTTACCCTTTTAACTTTTTTTTTTTTTTTTTTTTTTTTTGAGATGGAGTGTTGCTCTGTCGTCCAGGCTGAAGTGCAATGGTGCGATCTCAGCTCCCTACAACTTCCACCTCCAGGGTTCAAGTAATTCTTCTGCCTCAGTCTCCTGAGTAGCTGGGATTACAGGCACAGGCCACCACACCCAGCTAGTTTTTATATTTTTAGTAGAGATGGGGTTTCACAATGTTGGCCAGGTTGGTTCCCAACTTCGGAGCTCAGGTGATCCACCCACTTCGGCCTTTTAAAATGCTGGAAATACAGGTGTGAGCCACCATGCCTGGCTGTACATATCACATTTTGTTTATCAATTCATCTGTTGATGGACACTTCAGTCATTTCCACCTTTTGGCTACTCTGAACAATGCTGCTATGAACATGAGTGTACAAGTAGTATCTTTTTGAGTATCCCCTTTTTTTCTTCTCAATATATACCTAGGCATAGACTTGTTGGGTCACATGTAAATTTTTTTAATTAAAAAAAATTTTTTTAGCGTGGCCAACATGGTGAAACTCTGTCTCTACTAAAAATACAGAAGTTAGCCAGGCATGATGGTACACACCTGTAATCCCAGCTGCTTGGGAGGCTAAGACAGGAGAATCACTTGAACCTGGAGGTGGAGATTACAGTAAGCCAAGATCATGCCACTGCACTCCAGATTGAGACTACATCTCAAAAAAAAAAAAATTAGATGGGATCTTGCTATGCTGCCCAGACTGGTCACGAAATTTTTGTTTCAAGCAATCCTCTGACCTCAGCCTCCCAAAGTCCTGGGATTACAGGTGTGAGCCACTGTGTCCAGTCTCCCATAATTTTTTTTTTTTGAGATAGGGTCTTTCTCACTTTGTCTCCCAGGCTGCAGTACATTGGCTCAGCCTCCCAAGTCTGGGACTACAGATGTGTGCCACCATGGTTGGCTAATTTTTGTATTTTTAGTAGAGATGGGATTTCACCATGTTGGCCAAGCAGGTCTCAAGCTCCTGACCTCAAGCAATCTTCCCACCTCAGCCTTTCAAGTGCTGGGATTACAATTGTGAGTCACTGTGCCCAACCTCGAAAGATAATTTTATATTTAATTTTTGGAGGAACCATCAAAGTGCCACAGTGGCTGCAGGATTTTTCCATACCCACCAGCAATGCACTAGGGTTCTAGTGTCTTCACATCCTTGTCAATACTTATTTTCTGCTTTTGCTTTTTCCTGTCTGATTGCTGATGGGTATGAAAGATATCTCACTGCAGCTTTGATTTGCATTACCATAATAACAAACGAAGTGGAGCAACTTTGATCATTGGTCATTCGTGTATCTTCCCCACTTTATAACTGGGTTGCTTATCTTTTTGTTATCGAGTTGTGGTGATTTATTTGTTTGCTTTGAGAGACAGGCTCTCACTATCTTTCCCATGCTGGAGGGCAGTGATGTGATCACAGCTCACTGCAGCCTCACCTCGGCTCAAGCATTCATCTTGCCTCAGCCTCCCAAGTAGTTGATATTATAGGTGCCCGCCAACACATTCAGCTATTTTTTGTTCTTTTAGTAGAGAGGGGATTCTACCATGTTGGCCAGTCTGTTTTCCAACTCCTGACCTCAGGTTATCCACAAGCCTTGGCCTCCCAAAGTGCTGGGATTACAAGCATGAGCCACCTCGCCTGGCTGACCTCAAGGGATCCACCTGCCTCAGCCTTCCAAAGTACTGGGACTACAGGCATGAGTTACCATGCCTGGCTTGATGATAGATTTCTTATAAAAACCTATATTGGCTGGACATGGTGGCTCATGCCTGTAATCTCAGCACTTTGGGAGACTAAGGTGGGTGGATCACGAGGTCAAGAGTTCAAGACCAGACTGACCAAGATGGTGACATCTCATCTCCACTAAAAACACAAAAAATTAGCCAGGCATGGTGGCAGGTGCCTGTAATCCCAGCTCTTCCAGAGGCTGAAGCAGATAATTGCTTAAACCCAGGAGGCGGAGGTTGCAGTGAGCCAAGACTGTGCCATTGCACTTCAGCCTGAGTGAAAGGGCAAGACAAGAGAAAATTAGTAGGCCCGGGATTATTTAGGTAGTGCCTCACTTTGTCACCCAGGCTGGAGTGCAGCGGCACCATCTTGGCTCGCTGTAACCTCTGCCTCCCAGGTTGAAGTGATTCTCCTACCTCACCCTCCTGAGTAGCTGGGACTACAGGTGTGTGCCACCATGCCTGGCTAATTTTTTTTTTTTTTTGAATCGGAAATTCGCTCTTGTGGCCCAGGCTGGAGTGCAATGATGCAATCTTGGCTCACCACAATCTCCCAGGTTTAAGTGACTCTCCTGGCTCAGCCTCTCGAGTAGCTGGGATTACAGGAGCCCACCACCATACCCTGCTAATTGTTTTGTATTTTTAGTAGAGATGGGATTTCACCATGTTGGCCAGGCTGGTCTTGAACTCCTGTCCTCAGGTGATCAGACAGTCTCAGTCTCCCAAAGTGTTGGGATTGCAAGCATGAGCCACTGCTGCAGGCCCAATTTTTGTATTTTTAGTAGAGACCGGGTTTCACCATGTTGCCCAGGCTGGTCTCAAACTCCTGACCTTCTTATCTGCCTGCAACAGCCTCCCAAAGTGCTGGATTACAGACGTAAGCTATGGAGCCTGGCCTGGCCATGCTGATCTTGAACTTCTGGCCTCAAGTGATCCTCTTGCCTTGGCCTTTCAAAGGGGTGGGATTACAGGCATGAGCCACCTCGCCCAGCCTGAAAACCAAGTTTTGGCAAACAAAATGGACAAATCTTATTCACAACATATATCTGAATAAATGAGAAATTCCAGCACTGTTCTAGGCACCAGGGAACCAGGAAAGCCATTACATTTAGAAGGTGACAGGGGCTGTGGCTTGCACATGTAATCTCAGAACTCTGGGAGGCCGAGCTGGGCAGGTCAGCTGAAGCCAGTCAGGAGTTCAAAACCAGCCTCGCCAACATGGTGAAACCGTCTCCACCAAAAATACAAAAATTAGCCAGGCGTGGTGGTAGGCACCTGTAATCACAGCTACTCAGGAGGCCGAGGTGGGAGACTTGCTTGAACCTGGGATGCGGAAGTTGGCAAGAACCAAGACCTCACCATTGCACTCTTACATGGGCAATAAGAGTGAAACTCAGTTTCCAAAAAAGAAGAAGAAGCTGACAGGGAATCTTATGTTTGGTTCTTTACCCACATGAATGATGGTTACCTAAGTGAAACTGCAGGCTTGGGTGCATTTGTAATACCAATTTGGGTGCATTCGTAATACCAGCACTTTGGGAGGCCAATGCAGGAGAATCACTTGAGGCTAGGAGTTCAACACCAGCCTGGGCAAGATAGTGAGACCCTGATATCTACAAAATATTTTACATATTATCCAGGTGTGGTGGTACACTCCTGTATTCCCAGCTACTCAGGAGGTTGTGGTGGGAGGATCATTTGAGCCCAGGAGTTTGAGGTTTCAGTGAGCTGAGATCATGCCACTGCACTCTATCCTGAGTGATAGAGCAAGATCCTGTCTCAAAAAAAAAAAAAAATGCAAGCAGTGCCAACATAAACCTAGTTTTTTGTTTTATTTTTGAGAAGAAGTCTCACTCTGTTGCCCCAGCTGCAGTGTGGTGGTGCATAGAGATGAGGTTTTGCCATATTGGCCAGGCTGGTCTTTCTTTAACTTCTGGCCTCAGGTGATTCCCCCCCACCTCAGCCTCCCAAAGTGCTGGGATGAGCCACTGCGTCCAGCCCTTAACATAAGCCTAGTTAATAAAATCCACTAGATTTAGATAACAAAATACAGGAATCAGATGGGTGTGGTTGCTCACGTCTGTAATCCCACCACTTTGGGAGGTAAAGGCAGGTGAATCACTCCGACGTCTGGAATTTGAGACCAGCCTGGACAATATGGTGAAATCCCATCTCTACTAAAGATACAAAAATTAGCCAAGTGTCCCAGCTACTCAGGAGGTTGAAGCATGAGAATCACTTGAACCCAGAAGGCAGAAGTTGCAGTGAGCTGATATCACACCACTGCACTCCAGCCTGGGCTCTGTCCACAAAATAAAAATAAAAGATAGTAAAATAAAATAAATAAAATAAAATACAGAAACACAGCTGTGACTATAAGCCCATCAAAAAAGTATAAATCCATTGGCCCAGTGAATGTTAGATCCATAGCTGGTCGTCTATGAGATATGCTAAGGTGTCGTGGATTAGGACCCCTTAGAGTGGACAGTGGAATGGGGATGTGATAGGCACCTGCCACACATACTGCATGACCACACAAAGAGCAGTGGAGAGGAAAGGCAGCTTGTATTCACTCATTCATTCATTCATTCACCTTTCCATCTAAAAAGCCAATTGTTTGTGAGTTTTCCTCTTATAAAAGCTCACTAAGGGCAGGGACTGAGCCTCATTCATTGGCCTGGGGCATGCTTAGTGCAGAGAAAGTATTGGTGTTTGTTGACTGAATGACTGAAGATAAAGGGCATTTGAGTTGCCCAGCCATGGTGGTTCACACTTGTAATCCCAGTACTTTAGGAAGCCAAGGCAGGAGGATCACTCGAGGCCAGGAATTTCACAGGAGCCCAAGCAAAACAGCAAGACCCCATCACTATAAAAAAATAAACAAAATAAAAAATTTAAAAAAATAGCTGGTCCCAGTGGCTCATGCCTGTAATCCCTACATTTAGGGAGACTGAGATGGCAGGATTGCTTAGGCCCAGGAGTTTGAGACCAGCCTGGGCCACACAGGGAGATCTCATGTCTGCAGAAAATAAATTTTTAAGTTAGCTGGGTTTGGAGACATACGCCTGTGGCTCCAACTACTCAGGAGGCCGAGGTGAGAGGATTGCTTGAGCGCAGGAATTTGAGGCTGCTGTGAGCTATGATCACACCACTTCACTGCAGCCTGGATGAAAGAGAGAGATTCTGTCTCTCTCAATCAATCAATCAATCAATAAAGTATTTAAAAGGCTGACCCCATTGCTTGACAAGCATGCAAGGAATGTTTTATTGCTGTGTTTTAGGGAATGCACTAGGTGCTTTGGGGATGCAGAGATAAAAATGTTAGTGTCTTTCACCTCAAGAAGTTTACAGACTTGTCAGGGGACAGAGTTGTGAACAGGTTATACTACAGTCTGACTAGGGCATCTGTCATAAGAGCCCAGAGGACGGGCATGGTAGCTCATGCCTGTAATACAGTTTGAGAGGCTGAAGTGGGCAGATCACCTGAGGTCAGGAGTTTGAGGCCACCCTGGCAAACATGGCAAAACTACGTCTTTAATAAAAATACAGAAATTATCTGGGCATGGTGTTGGGCGCCTGTAGTCCCAGCTACTAGGGAAGCTGAGGTAGGAGAATCACTTGAATCTGGGAAGCAGAGGTTTCAGTGAGCTGAGATCCAGCCACTGTACTCCAGCCTTGGAGACAGAGTGAGACTCCTTCTCAACAACAACAAAAAAAGTTTACAGACTTGTGTGGGGAACAGAGTCGTAAACAGGTCGTAATGCAGTCCGACTATGACATCTGTCATGAGCCCAGAGGCCAGGCATGTTGACTCATGCCTGTAATATCCACACTTTGGGAGGCCGAGGCCAGTGGATCACTTGAGGTCAGGAGTTAGAGACCAGCCTGGCAATATGGTGAAACCCTGCCTCTACTAAAAATACAACAATTAGCCTGGCATGTTGGCACATGCCTACAGTTTCAGCTACTCAGGAGGCTGAGGCAGGAGATTCGCTTGAACCTGACAGGCAGAGGTTGCAGTGAGCTGAGACAACAACACTGCACTACAGCCTGGGCAACAGAGTGAGACTCTGTCTCAAAAAAAAAAAAAAAGCCCAGGGGGAACATTTCAATTAGGCTTTGAAGAACGCATAGAACTTTCCTGGAGAAGAAGGTGGGGGATGGGGGTACTGGAGGCAAAAAGAAGGGCTTGTGCAGAGATCTGCAGTGTCAAGTTGCACAGGGTCCAGAGGAAATGGAAAACAGCCAGTGCTGGCCAAGGCACAGGGGAAGGTGCATCTCTGTCTGGAGAGTCTGTGGTCTGATCACAATGGGCCCTCTGTGCCACTTGACTGTTTTATGCTGAACATGTTGGCTAAGATGCCTGTCATTCCTGCCTCCGCTTCCAGACGAAATTACAACACCCACTCAGGGAAGCTGGACTAAGCTGCTCCTTTAAAACAAAATAAAACAAAACAATAAAAACCCTCTATTCAAGCGTTTTATTTACACTGAATAAAATGCATTTGTTTTTATGTGTTTACTTAAAGGAACCATAGCAAATATTTTCACTCACCCATGTCACCTCCATCTTAATCAAGATATAGGGCTGGGTGCAGTGGCTCATGCCTGTAATCCTAGCACTTTGGGAGGTCGAGGAGGGCGGATCATCTGAAGTCAGAAGTTCAAGACCAACCAACCAACATGGTGGAACACTGTCTCTACTAAAAATTCAAAAATTAGCCAGATGTGGTGGTGCAGCCCTGTAATCCCAGCTACTCAGAAGGCTGGGGCCAGAGAATCATTTGAACCCAGGAGGCAGAGGTTGCAGTGAGCCGAGATCATGACACTGCACTCCAGCCTCGGTGACAGTGGGAGACTCCATCAAAAAATATATATATATAAAATATATATATGTATAAAACACTTCCATTGCTCTAGAAAGTTTCCTGTGCCCCTCTACATTAGTCAATTTTCCTCCCAACCCACCATCCCAAGCCCTGGCAATCACTGACCTGCTTGCAGTAAAAAGTTTTTCCTAGTTGGCTTCCTGTCACAGTCCTCAGGGCATCTGTCACTGGTTCCTCCAGGATCCAGCCTACCTTGACCCTTTGCCAGTTAGCACCAATGTGCAGATAACTAGTAAAGCATAGGTGAAATCCTCAAAGCCAAACTTGCAGAACTAGAAGACTCTTGTGTGAAATTCCCAGGCTGGAGCTCTGAGCCCCAAGGCCTCCTTTGCACACCCCGGCCCTGGGTTTGATCTGGTTTCATGTCCTGTTTCAGCTTCACATTGTGCTGTGAGAACCCTCTCTTCAGGTCCATACTTGAACTTGAAAGACTTAGACCCTTTCCAGTGGCCTCAAGCATGTCTCACTCTGTCACCCAGGTTGGAGTGCAGGGACACGATCTCAGCTTATTGCAACCTCCACCTCCTGGGTTCAAGCAATTCTCCTGCCTCAGCCTCCTGAGTAGCTTGGATTACAGGCACCTACTACCAGGCCTGAATAATTTTTTTTTGTTTATTTTTTGAGACAGAGTTTCATTCTTGTTGCCCAGGCTGGAATGCATTGGTGTGATCTTGGCTCACTACAACCTCCCCTGCCCAGGTTCAAGCAATTCTCCTGCCTCAGCCTCCCAAGTAGCTGGGATTACAGGCATGTGCCACAAAGTTGTGCTATTTTTTTTTTTTTGACAGAATATTGCTCTGTCGCCAGGCTGGAGTGCAGTGGTATGATCTTGGCTCACTGCAACCTCTGCCTCCTGGGTTCAAGTGATTCTTCTGCCTCAGCCTCCCAAGAAGCTGGGACTATAGACATGCACCACCACCCCCAGCTAATTTTTGTATTTTTAGTAGAGATGGGTTTTCACCATGTTAGCCAGGATGGTCTCAATCTCTTGACCTTGTGATCCACTCACCTCGGCCCCCCAAAGTGCTGGGATTACAGGCATGAGCCACCTCGCCTGATCAATTTTTGTATTTTTAGTAGAGGCTGGTCTTGAACTCCTGACCTCGAGATCCACCTGCCTCAGCCTACCAAAATTCTGGGATTACAGGCATGAGCCACTGTGCCCGGTCCACAAGCGTGTCTTTCTCTTCTGCTCATCCAGATGAAAAAAGCTGGAGCAGCCATTTTCCAAAACAGACCTTCAGTGGCCCCCACAGTTGGATTTTGTCTCGAGCTCAGTTCTATAGCAAGTGTGTGTGTGTATGTGTGAATGTGTGTATGCATGTGTGAACGTATTTGTGTATGTGTGTGTGTGTGTGTGTGTGTGTGTGTTTTACATACTTATTACTAAGCTTTGACTTTTCAGATTCCTGCTTTCTGGCTGTGAGTTTGATGCTACACAATCATGGTTAAAAATATTTGCTGGCTGAGCGTGATGGCTCATACCTGTAATCCCAACACTTTGGAGGTTGAGGTGAGAGAATTGCTTGAGGCCAGGCATTTGAGACCAGTTTGGGCAACATAATGAGATCCCATTGCTACACAAAATTTTGAAAAATTAGCTGGACATGGTGGTGTGTATCTGTAGTCTCAGCTACTCTGGAGCCTAAGGTGGGAGGATCGCTTGAGCCCCAGAGATTGAGGCTGCTGTGAGCTATAATTCCATGACTACACTACAGCCTGGGCAACAAAATGAGACCCTCTCTCTCTCAAAAAAAGAAAAAGAAAAAGAAAAAGACATGAAACAAAAAAGAATATTTGCTTGCACAAAAAGACAAATAGTGTGTGATTCCACTTATATAGAAAGCACCTGTAGTAGTCACATTCATAGAGACAGAAAGTATCTGGTGATTGCCAAGGGGTGACGGGAAGGAGGATAGGGGTTTGTTCAATGGGTATAGTTTCAGTTTTGCAAGATTAAATGAGTTCTGAGGGTTGGTTGCACGATAGTGTAAATGCACTTAAAGCTAATAAATTGTACACTTAGAAATGATGAAGATGATAAATTTTACATGTAGTTTACCATAATTAAGAAAAAAATATTTATTGTATGGTCTACAGGAGCTCATGAAGATTTTGTGGCTTTGAAAGACCTAATTAATAGTGGATTGCTTTTTTTGTTTTGTTTGTTTGTTTGTTTATTTTTAGATAGAGTTTCACTCTGTCATCCAGGCTAGAGTGCAGTGGCACAACCTCAGCTCACTACAACCTTCATCTCCTGGGTTCAAGCCATTCTCCTGCCTCAGCCTCCTCAGTAGCTGGGATTACAGACATGCACCACCATGCCCAGCTAATTTTTGTATTTTTAGTAGAGATGGATCACCATGTAGTCTGGGCTGGCCTCAAACTCCTGACCTCAAGTGATCTGCCTGCCTGCCTCAGACTCCCAAAGTGCTGGGATTACAGGTGTGATTACAGGCTATACACAGAGTGTATAACCAATAGTGAATGGCTTTGTAAATAGGGATAATGGTCAATTACAAGAACTTTGCCGGCACAGAGTATGAATTAAAATTTAGGATGGGTCGTAGATGTGGTTATGATGATATAATAAAGGTGGTATAGATACACAGTGTGGCCTCAGGACTAGTGGATGTGTGATTCCTAATAGGAAAATACCTGGCCCATAGCAACCTGAGTTTTGATACCAGTAACATTCCCTTGGTTTCCAAGGCATCATAACAGAGTGCTCCTGTTTTTTGGAAGAAGTTCACTGTACATTTATTTATTTATATTTTGTGAGACAGAGTCTCACTCTATTAACTAGGCTGGAGTGCAGTGGCTTGATCTTGGCTCACTGCAACCTCCACCTCCTGGACTCAAGCAATCCTCCCACCTCTGCCTCCCAAGCAGCTGAGACCACAGGCACGAGCCACTATGCCTGCCTAATTTTTGTATTTCTTGCAAATACAGGATTTTACTATGTTGCCCAGGCTGGTCTCAAACTCCTGAGCTTAAGCAATCCTCCCTCCTTAGCCTCCCAAAGTGCTGGGATTACAGGCCGTCATGCCTGATCTACAGAACAGTTTGTTTTACACCTGATATTAGCCAAAAGGCCAAGAAGTGATGAGAATAATTTGCTTTAAATTAAGGATTATTTTGAAAAATTCTGAGTTCAGATCAAATGTACATAGATATTTCACAGAGAAAGGTAATACTAGATAATTTTTTTTTTTTGAGGCAGGGTCTTGTTCTGTTGCTCAGGCTGCAGGGAAGTGGTAGAGTCGTGGCTCACTGAAGCCTCGACCTCCTGGGCTCAAGTGATCCTCCCACTTCGCTGTTCTGACTAGCTGAGACTACAAGTGGCCACCTCAACATCAGGCTAATTTTTTGTATTTTTTCTAGAGTGGGTTTTTACCAGGTTACAATACTGCTGGTCTCAAACTCTTAGCCTCAAGCAATTCATACACCTTGGCCTCCCAAAGTGCTGACATTCAGGCATTAGCCACTGTACCGTGTCCACGATAGAGAAAATTATTCTTTAAAAAAAATTTTTTTTTGAGATCGTATCTCTCCATCGTTGCTCAGGCTCGAGGGCAGTGGCATGATCTCGGCTAACTGCAAACTCTGCCTCCTGGATTCAAGTGATTCTCCTGCCTCAGCCTACTGAATAGCTAGGATTACAGGTGCCCACCACCACACCCGACTAATTTTTGTGTTTTTAGTAGAAACAGGGTTTCACCATGTTGACCAGGCTGGTTTCAAACTTCTGACCTCAAGTGATCCACCCACTTCAATCTCCCAAAGAGGAATTACAGGTATTATCCATGGAGCCCATCTAGAGAAAATTATTCTTGATAACTCAGATGGCATCAAGTGTATTTCTGGAACATTCGCATTTGAAGATTTCTTATTAATGAATGCCTCTGACTTAAAACTAACCAAAAACCAGTAATATTTTTTTTTCTTGAGATGAAGTCTTGCTCTGTAACCTAGGCTGAAGAGCAGTGAAACGATACTGGAAGGAAGGAGGGAGGGAGGGAGGAAGGAAAAAGGGAGGGAGGGAGGGGGGAAGGAAGGAAGGAAGATCTAATTAAGAGGCCAAACTGGAGAATCTCTTGAGGCCCAGAGTTTAAAACCAGCCAGGGCAACATAGCAACATAGCAAGACTCCTTCTTTACAAGAAAATAAAAAGAAAAAAAAAAAAAAACAAAGCGGGAGGCATCACACTACCAGACTTCAAACTATACTACAAGGCTACAGTAATCAAAACAGCATGGTACTGGTACCAAAACAGAGATATAGACCAATGGAACAGAACAGAGGCCTCGGAGGC
>CAUYQU010090672.1:0-30598 GCA_963574635.1 Cheracebus regulus
TGTCTTCCTGAACTGGCCAGCCTACCAGAAACCCCGGCAGCCTGACTGTGGGGCCAAGATTATCTCCAGCCTGGTGGTGGCGCTGCATGACAACCCCTGGGTATGTGACTGTCGCCTAAGAGGGCTTGTCCAATTTGTCAACGGAGCTGTCAGACAGATCAAATAGCAACAAATTTCTGAGGATGGGATATTTTGGAGAGCTCCAAACCTATTCTGTCTTCCCCAGTGGCTACCAGGCTGCTAGGTTTCACAGTTAGCATGGCTGGGAGACTGTTAAGAGTGTGTGTGTGTGTGTGTGTGTGTGTGTGTGTGTGTGTGTGTGTGTGTGTGTATGTGTGTGTATAGATACAGAGGTCTCACTATGTTGCTCAGACTGGTTTCAAACTCATGGACTTAAGCAATCCTCCCATCTCCGCATCCCAAAGTGCTAGGATTACAGGTGTGAGCCAACCTGCCCAGCTGAGAACATTTATTTTCAAGTTTATTATAGAACTTGGAAAAGAAGAATATGAATAAGGCAAATTCAAACACTACAAAACTTGCTATTCTTACTGAGATTCAGCTATGTTGCTTGAATAAATCTGACTTGGATTGCTGAAAGCCTTTGGTTATTTCCAGAACTCTGAAAAGATTGATTTTGACATTTTTGCTAGTGCTCTCTATGTTGTTAAGGAAGGATTTTCAGAAGTTCTTATTCTGCCGTTCTGCAAGTGTTTCTTTTGGTTTGCATTTTCATGTGATTCTCTGGGGTAGTTGTTATTATTTTTGTTGTTGTTGTCTTGACTGTTATTTGGAGAGATGGTTTTCTACTGGATACTCTTAGGATTCTTTTCCTTGAAGTCAAACATTCATTTTGTTAAGATCTGTCATCTCAGCATTGACTTCTGTAAATCAATTTACCCTTCATTCAGAAAATTCAGGTCTTCCTTTATTTCAGGAAAGTTGCTTTGAATATTAACTCTAATATTTTTTTCTACTCCATAGTTCAGATTTTCTAATCAGGGGACAGAATGTCCTCCTCTGCACTGAACGGCCTCTGCCTTTGTCTACTGCAGATTGCCTGGTATCATTTGCAATTTAAAACAGGGCCTCTCTGTAGAGTCTTCTGTGTACTCAGGACAGTTTAGAGGCCTGTGTTTCCACACCAATAGTAATTATAATAGTAATCATTACTACAAGGTGAGCATCTAGTGCTTTGAAATCTGATATCATTTAAGGACCCCAACTAACCTGTGAGATGGTTATTATCTTCATTTGCAGATGAAGATACTGCAGGTTAGTCAGCAGACTAAGTCACCTAAATGCTCTGTCAGAAGCAGAATTTGTACTCAGGAATCTCAAACTGCAAAGTCCATGTGCCTGAACAATATGGCATACTGATATATGCACCTGCCATGACCAGAACACAATACGCTGATCTGACAGTACTTGGCGGCTCATCATCTGTGCTACACTGAGAACAACTTGAGAATTGGACCTACTTATCTAACTTGACAAGGACCCTCTCAGAGGTTAGGGTTGCCCAGTGCAAAGATAGCAAGCCATGTGACACATGGGTCACCTCACCCCTCCTGCAACCATAGAGAACTTTCTTTGTTAAACATGGCATTCTTTCTCTCTAAGCCCAGTTAAGAATACAGAATCCTTCTAGACCCAGTTTTTAAAGCTGTCACCACCAATCTATTGGTGCCAACATGAATTCAAAAGATATTTTCTGTCCCTTATCTAAATAGTTCATAAGATGAGGATGTTGAACTATGAAACAAATGTAGTCCATCAGAGATTTCTAGAAAAAAATAACTCTCAATAGTCCTAGAATTTTAGAAATGAGTATTAATCCTAGAATAATTCAGAAACTTCTCGTCTTATGGTCTGATGCCAAGTGATGTGGCCCTTATCTAATAGCACATTTGCATTTTTAAATGAATAAAGCTGATTAAACCTCTTTTTCATTTTTTATATATATATATATATATATATTATTGCATTTTAGGTTCTGGGGTATATGTAAAGAACATGCAGGATTGTTGGATAGGTACATACATGGCAATGTGGTTTGCTGCCTCCATTCCCCTAATCACCTATATCTGGCATTTCTTCCCATGCTATCTCTCCCCAACTCCCCACCCCCCAACGTGCCAACCCCAATTTACCCCAAAAAAACCCCCCGGAAAATTGGCCCCAACCGTGGTTACAGTTTTGTAAATTGTTAAACCTTGGACACTGGGTGGGGAGCAACACCCACGGGGTTTTTTTTGTGGGGGCGTGGGTCGGTACCCCTGGACGGGGGTGGGGTGGTTGGGGAGGGATAACATGGGGAAAAATGCCAGATATAGGTGACAGGGGGATGGATGCAACAAAACACATTGCCATGTATGTACCTATGCAACAATCCTGCATGATCTGCACATGTACCCCAGAACCTAATGTACAATTAAAAAAAAAGAAGAAAAGGAAACAGAAAATATAAGCCAAATGGAAAAACACTATTAAAATGAGAGGCTTAAACCCAACTATGTGAATAACTACGTTAAACCTAAATGGTCAAATACCCTGATTAAAAAACAGAGGCTGTTAGATTGGTAAGACAAGACTCCAGCCTGGGCAACAAGTGGAGACCCCATGTCTACAAAAAATACAAACAACTAGCTGGGTGGCAGGGTTGGGGTGACATGGGCTTACACAGTCCCAGCTACTCAGGAGGCTAAGGTAGGAGGACATTTGAGCCCTGGGAGGTTGAGGCTGCAGTGAGTCATGATCACATCATCACACTCCAGCCTGGATGACAGAGTAAGACCCTGTCTCAGAAAAGACAAGACTGAGTCACATACTGCCTAAAAAAACACTCTTTAAAAATATATAGGCTGGGGATGGTGGCTTACACCTGTAACCCCAGCACTTTGGAAGACTGAGGCTGGAGGATTACTTGATCCCAGGAGTTTAACACCAGTCTGGGCAACATAGCAAGACCCCATCTCTTTTGATTAAAAATTAATAAAATGGTTTTTTAATTAAGAAGACATTCCAGGAAATACAAGTAAAAACCACAATGCATTATAGAAAAAATTATTTTCACACTTGTTAAAATGGTAAGAAAGACTTCTTTTAAGAGGGATCATGACTACTACAATAAAGGAGAACAATGCTCTCAACTCTCACTACAGTAAAGACAGGGATTGATAGCCCACAACCAGAGTTCGGAGTGGAGGGTCAGTAGATAGAAAATTACTAAGAGGAGACATTAAAGAGTAGGAAGTTTCTTGCAAAACTGGGCTAATAAGATGCATGCTAAAGGAAGGACAAAGACTTATACATCAAAGGCAGAGTGGTGAAGAACTTTATCAGATATCAAGGGTGATAATATAGCAAAGGAAAGAGAGATGAGCTAGTAGGATACCTTGCTGAGACTGGGTTAGGGAGACCAAGGACAGGGCCCAAGGTCAAGGATGAAATGAAAACAGGCCTCGGAGAGGCATGTCTGCAGTTTGGTCAAGAAGAATCTTTGTCAAATGAGATACTGGTTTATAGCCACTATAATAATTACAAGTATTGGTGAGGATGTGGAAAAAACGGAACCCTTTTACACTACTGGTGAGATGTAAAATGGTGGCACTTTGGAAAAATTTTCTGGTGGTTTTTCAAAAGATTAAACATAGAGTTATCATATGATCCAGTAATTCCACTCCTACAAACCCAAGAGAGCTGAAAACATATATCCACAACAAAACCAAACAGATGGATGGATAAACAATGTGTGCTATATCCATATATGGATGCATGGAATAGTATTTATCCATAAAAACGAATGAAGTATTGGTAAATGATACAATATGGAAGAGCCCTTAACATTTTGATTTTTTTTAAAAAAAATGGATAAGCTTTAATATAAACGTAAGTCTAAGAAACCAGACACAAAAGACCACATATCATATGATTCCCATATGAAATATCCAGAATAAGCAAATCCATAGAAGCAGAAGAGAGACTGCCTAAGATTGGGGAAGGGAAGATTTTGGAGAAATGGAGAATGACTGCTAATAAGTGTGAGATTTCACCCCAGAATCTAAAGTGCAATTTTATATATATATATAAAAGTTGGAAGACTCACACTTTCCAATTTCAAAACTTATTATAACACTACAGTAATCCAAACAATGTGGTACTGGCATAAGGATAGACAATGGCATCTATAAATCAATGGAATGGATTTGAGGATCTAGAAATAAACCCAAACATATATGTATAACTGATTTTCAACCAGGATGCCAAGACCATACGATGAAGAAAAAACAGTCTCTTCAACAAATGATTCTGGGAAACCTGGACATCCACATACAAAAGAATGAAGTTGGACCTTTACTTAACATTATATACAAAAATTAACTCAAAATATATCAAATACCTAAATATAAAAACTAAAACTGTACAAATATTAGATGAAAACTTGGCAATAAATCTTTATGACATTGAAAAAAAAAGTATGAGATTTCTTTTAAGGTGACAAAAATGTTCTAAAATTGTGATGACAGTTGTACAACTCATTGAATACAGAGATGCTCCTCAATTTGCAATAGAGTTACGTCCTGATAAACCCGTTGTATATTGAAAATATCTTAAGTCAAAAAATTTAATACATCTAAGCTACTGAACACCATAGCTTAGTCTAGTGTACCTTAAACGTGTTCAGAACACTTACGTTAGCCTACACTGAGGCAAATAATCTAGCACAAAGCCTATTTTATAAATAATTTATTCAATATTATACTGAAAGTAAAAAACAGAATGATTCTATGGATACTCAAAGTACAGTTTCTACTGTACTAAATGCATATTGCTTTTGCACCATTGTAAAGTTGAGAAATCTTAAGTTGAACCATCCTAAGTTGGGGACCATCTGTATTAAAAAACAATGAATTGCATGCCTTAAATAGAAAAATTATATAGTAGGTGAATTACACCATCCTAACACTGTAATTTAAAGAAAGACATACCATGCAAATCTTCTATCAAAAGAAAACTGGTTAATAAACTAAGATACTCTATCAATGTAGACTTCAGGACAAAAAATATTACCAGAGATAGAAGTACTTCATAATGGCAAAAGGACCAATTTATCAGAAAGTCACAACTATCCTCAGTGTATTTAAACGTAATCACAGTAGGTCAAAATACCTGAAGCAAAAAGTGATACAACTGAAAGTATAAATAAACAAATCCACAAATACGCTGGGGATGTCAATACTGCTATCTCAGCAACTGATAGAACAAGTAGAAAAAAAATCAGTAAGATTATAGAACACTTGAATGACAATCAACTTAACCTAACTGACACTTTATAGAATACTACATTCAACAAGAGCAGAATGTACATTCTTTCAAGTAAATATAAAATAGTCACTAATATAGAACACATGCTGGGTCATAAAACAAGTCTCAAGAAATTTAAAAGAACTAGAATCATATGTAGCATGTTCAGTGACAGAAGAAAACTAAATTTAAAATCATTAATAAAATGGTATTTGGAAAATCTCCAAACATTTGAAAATTAAACACACTTCTAAATAGCCCCTGTATTAAAGGATAAACCACAACAGTATCATTATTCAGCATTATCCAAATACCAAATCCAAAGATATTCTAAGACAAGAAAACTAAAGACCTCATGATTAGACATAAAAATACTCAAATAATTTTAGTGAAGTAAGCCCAGTAATATATTAAAAATATGATACATCGTCATCACCAAGTAGGGCTAATCCAAGGAATACAAGTTATTTTTAACATTTAACAATTAACATAATTCACAATAGTAACAAAATAAACAAAAAATATAATTATCTTAATAGATGCTGGAAGGGCATTTGAGAAAAATTCCACACCCATTCATGATTAAAAACTCACAAACTAGAAGGGAACTTCATTAATCTGATAAAGAGCTTTCTATGAAACCTATAGCTAATATCATACACAATGGTGAAATGCTGAACATTTTGTCCCAAAGATCAGGAATAAGGTAAAGATGTCTGTTATTACTTCTATTTTAAATTATATTTGATATTCTAATCAGTACAGTATTAAAGTAGGAAAAATAAATTAGAAGCATGCAGACTTGAAAGGAGGAAATAAAATATAAGAAGGTCCTGGAGAATCATGTGCTGACAGAAAGTAAACGGATGGCGCCTGTTGTCAAAGCACAGCAGACAACCTGAGGGAGCTCCTAAAGCTGGAACAATTTGAAGAGGGAAATAATGGCAGTATTCTATTATCGCCGAGCCGACAGAATAAAATAGAAATCCATTAGTCTTCATGAAGATAAATGAACATTTGCATAAATAAACATATGAAGGAAATGGAAGTTTTTCTGTAAAGAAAAAAAAATCAACCAATAAATGTAGAAGAAATCAAGAAACTAGCAGATCATTATTAGGCAAAAAAACAGTACTAATTGCTGTAGGCAAAATCTCTCAGTGGTGGCTAAAACTAGCAGGCATATGTATGGTGAGAAATAGGATATTTACACAGTCTCAAAGTTTCCAAAGATATCTATTAATTATAAAAGGAAAAATAGTACAGTGCCTAGCAGAAACCACCATAAGCTAATGATGAAAGTTAATGTTATTGGTATTAAGACGTAACAACATCATGTACCTCGCAATGTAATGCAGTGAGAAGGGTATAACATCACTTCTGTGGTGTTCTTGCCAAACTGCATAACTTCCATCTAACTGTGAGAAAATATCAGATAAACCCAACTTGAGAAATATCTATGAAATAAACATTTAGAAAAAGCCTCCCATACAGTATGCTCTGAATAAATGTTAAGAAAGCATTTTTTTAATGAGTTCCAGAAAACATTTTTTTGACCAAGATATCTGATCCAGAATCTTATGAGATTATATAATATCAAGGTAGAAAAATGGCTGATTCTTATTTAGTAGGCCTGGAAGCAGTGTAAGATTTTACATTTCTGGCTGGGCACAGTGGCTCACACCTGTAATCCCAGCACTTTTGGAGGTGAGGTGGGTGGATCACCTGAGGTCAAGGGTTCCAGACCAGTCTGACCAACATAATGAAATCCTGTTTCTACTAAAAATACAAATATTAGCAGGATGGAGTGGCATATGCCTGTAGTCCTGGCTACTTAGGAGGCTGAGGCAGGAGGATCTCTTTAATACAGGAGGCAGACGTTGCAGTGAGCCAAGATTCTGCCACCGTACTCCAGCCTGGGCAACAGATTAAGACTCTGTCTCCAAAAAAAAAAAAAAAATTTGCATTTCTAAAAAGCTCCTTGGTGATGCCAATGTGGCTGCTTTGTGGGCTGTACTTAAATCAAGGACCCAAAGCATATATTTTCAAATACATCATTATTTTTTATAAAAGTCATTAGTTTATGAAATATTTCAAAGATATACAAATACAGAAAATATGAGAGATACCTATGTATACTATGAATACTATGTATTCATATAGTTTTTCAATAGTGTTTCTTTGTTTTTGTTTGTTTTCCTTTGTTTTGTTGACACAGAGTCTGGTTAGGTGTGGTGGCTCACACCTGTAATCCCAGCACTTTGGGAGGCCGGAGGCAGGTAGAACATGAGGTCAAGAGATCATGAGAATCCTGGCCAACATGGTGAAACCCCATCTGTACTAAAAATACAAAAAAGAAAAAAAATAGCGGGGTGTGGTGGTGCGCATCTGTAGTCCCAACTACTCAGGAGGTTGAGGCAGGAGAATCGCTTGAACCTGGGAGGCAGGGGTTGCGGTGAGCTGAGATGGCACCACTGTACTCCAGCCTGGCAACAGAGTGAGAAAGAAAGAAAAGAGACAGAGTCTGGCTCTGTTGCCCAGGTTGGAGTGCAATAGAGCGCTCTCAGCTTACTGCAACCTCTGCCTCCCAGGTTCAAGTGATTCTCCTGCCTCAGCCTCACTAGTAGCTGGGATTACAGGCATGTACCACGATGCCAGGCTATTTTTTCCTATTTTTAGTAGAGACGGGGTTTCTCCATGTTGCCTAGGCTGGTCTCGAACACTTTAGCTCAAGCAATCCATCCACCTTGGCCTTCCAAAGTGCTAGGATTACAGGTGCACACCACTGCACCTGGCCAATAGTGTTTAAAATATATTTAAAGCCAGATGTGGTGGCTCATGCCTGTAATCCCAGCAGAGTGGAAAGCTAAGGTGGGAGGATCCCTCAAGCCCAGCAGTTTGAGTCCATCCTGGGCAACATGGTGAAACACCACCTCTACAAAAGAAAACAAAAGAAATATATTAGCCAGGCGTACTGGTGTGTACCTGTGGTCCCAGCTACTCCAGTGGCTGAAACAGAAGGATTGAGTTAACCTAGGAGTTCAAGGTTGTGGTGTGAGATGTGATCACACCACTAAACTTCATCCTGGGCAACACAGTGAGTGAAACCTTGTCTCAAAAATTAAAATAAAATAATAAAATAAAATAAAATAATAAAATAAAATAAAACAAAATAAAATAAAGTATATTTTATAACAGAGCAAAGAGGTCACAGTAATAATTTTGAAATAAGCTAATGCTGATGGACTTTGTCATCACTAGACTGGCCCTGTAAGAAATACCCAAATGGGTCCTAAACATGGAAACAAAGGTTATTTGCCATCATAAAAATATACAAAAGTATAAAACTCACAGGTCATATAAAGCACTTATATAAAGGAGGAAGAGAAAGGAATCAAATGGCAACATGACAGAATTTCATCAAACCACGAAAACAGAAAAAGAAAGAAACAAATAATTTATAAAACAGTTAGATAACAGTTAACAACATGGCAGGAAAAAATCTCACATATCGATATTAACTGGAAGGCAAATGGATTAAATGCTCTACTTAAAAGTTACAGATTGGCAAACTAGATAAAAAACATGATCCAACTATATGCTCCTTATAAAAAACTCACCCTAGCTTGAAAGACACATATAGACTAAAATTAAAGGGGCAGAAAAAGATATTCTAGGCTGGGCATCGTGGCTCACGTCTGTAATATTAGCACTTTGGGAGGCCAAGGTGAGCGGAGTTCAAGACCAGCCTGGCCAACATAGTGAAGCCCCATCTCTACCAAAAGTACAAAAATTAGCTGGGGGTGGTGGCACATGCCTGTAGTCCCAGCTACTTGGGACACTGAGGCAGAAGAATCGCTACTCGGGACACTGAACCAGGGAGGTGGAAGTTGCAGTGAGATGAGCTCATACCACTGCACTCCAGCTTGGGCAACAGAGTGAGACCTTGTCTTAAAAAAAAAAAAAAAAAGATATTCTGCACAAACAGAAGCCAAAAGAGATCAGATGTACCTGTGCTTACATCAGACAACACAACCTTTAAATCAAAAACAGTAAAGAAAGACAAAAAAGGTAATTATATAATGATAAGGGATGAATTCAGCAAGAAGTTATAACAATTCCAAATATATATGCACCCAACACTGGAGCACCCAGATTCACAAAACGATTATCTACTAGACCTAAAGAAAGAGATAGACTGCAAAACAATCCTGTTTTCAGTGTGGACTTCAACACTCCACTCAGTACTAGGCAGATTATTGAGACAGAAAATTAACAAAGAAACACTGAACTTAAATTGGACTTCAGACCAAAAGGACTTAACATTTACAGCACATTCTACCCTAAAGCTGCAGAATATACATCTTTCTTATCAGCACATGGAACATTCTCCAACACAGACCATATGTTACATCACAAAATAAGTCTTAACACATTTTTAAAAACTGAAATCATATCAAGTCTCTTCTTAGACCACAACAGAATAAAACTATAAATCAATACCAAGAGGAAATTTATAAACTAAACAAATACATGGAAAATAAACAACATACTCCTGAATGATCATAGAGTCAGTGACAAAAATTGAAAACACTGTTTGAAGTAAATGAAAATGGAAACACAACATACCAAAACCTGTGGGATACAGCAAAAGTAGTGCTAAGAGGGAAGTTTACAGCATTAAATGCCTACATGAAAAAAGTAGGAAGCACTTTGTGAGGCCGAGGCAGGAGGATTGCTTGAACCCAAGAGTTTGAGGCTGCAGAGGGCTATAATGATGCTACTACACTTCAGTCCAGGCAACAGAGTGAGACCCTGTCTCTATTTAAAAAAAAAGGTAAAAAGATCACAACTTAACATCACACTTTAAGGAACTAGAAAAACCATAACAAACCAAACTCCCAAGGTTAGCCAAAGAAAATAAGTAAAAAAGATCACATGAGAACTAAATGAAATAACCCCCAACCCCTCAAAATACAAAGGATTAATAAATTGAAAAACTGGTTCTTCAAAAACATAAAATCAATAACAAAGAAGGGAGAAGCTCCAAATAAACAAAATCAGAAAGGAGACATTACAACTGATACGACAGAATAAACAAAGGATCATTAGAGACTATTATGAGCAACTACATTTCCACAAACTAGAAAAGCTAGAGAAAATGAACAAATTCCTGGAAACATACAACCTCCCAGGATTGAAACAGGAAGAAATGGAAATCCTGGATAGACCAATAATGAGTAGTGAAAATGAATCAGTAAGCAAAAAAACCCCACAGGACTAGATGGATTCACAGTCAAATTCTACCAAATGAACAATCAATGAATCAAAACTTATACCAATCATCCTGAAACTTTCCAAAAAATGAAGAGGGGGAATATGCCCTAAATTATTCTATGAGGCCAGTATCACCCTGATACCAAAACAAGGCAAAGACACAATAAAAGATGAAAGCTATAGGCTAACATCCCCTAAAAATATAGATGTAAAAATCCTCAACAAAATACTAGCAACAACAGCACATCAAAAAGATAAAATGTCAGGATCAAATGGGTTTTATACCAGGGATGCAAGGATGGTTCAACACACACAAATAAAAAAATATGATACATCACACAAACAGAGCTAAGGACAAAAACCATATAATTATCTCAAAGGAAACAGAAAAAGCATTTGAAAAAAATCATCATCACTTCATGGTAAAAATCATCAACAAACTAGGCATAGAAGGAACGTACCTCAACATAATAAAGGCTATACATATAAACCCACAGCTGACATCATATTAAACAGGAAAAGTTGAAAGCATTCCCTCTAAGAACTGGAACAAATCAAAGATGCCCACTTTCACCACTTCTATTCAACACAGTACTGTAAGTCTTACATAAAGCAATCATGCAAGAGAAAAAAAATAAAAGGCACCCAAACTGCAAAAGTCAAGTTACCCCTGTTTGCTGATGATATGATCTTATATTTAGAAAATTCCAAAGACTCCACCAAAAGACTCTTAGATTTGATAAATGAATTCAGTAAAGTGTCAGGATACAAAATCAACTTTAAAAAATTAGTAGCATTTCTATACACCAATAATGAATCAGCAGAGACACGAATCAAGAAGGCAATCCCACTTATAATAGCTAAAAAAGAAATAAAATACCGAGAAGTATATTTTTAACCAAGGAGGTGAAAGATCTCTACAAGGAAAACTAAAAATGCCAATGAAAGAAGTTATAGATGACACAAACAAATGGAAAAATATCCCAGGTTCATGGATCAGAATGATTAAAATGACCATACTGCCTAAAGCAGTCTACAGTTTGAATGCAATCCCTATCAAAATACCAACATCATTTATCACAGAATTAGAAAAAACAATCCTAAAATTTGTGGCTCACTGCACTTTTTTTTTGGAACAAAAAAAGAGCCCAAGTAGCCAAAGCAATCTTAAGCAAAACCAACAATGCTACAGGCATCATATTACCTGGTTTCAAATTACATTACAAGGCTATAAAACCCAAACAGCATGGTACTAGTCTAAAAACAGACACATAAATCAATGGAACAGAATAGAGAACCAAGAAATAAAGCCACTTATCTACAACCAACTGATCTTTGACAAAGATGACAAGAACATACATGGAGGAAAGAGCACCTTTTTCAATAAACAGTGCTGGAAAAATTCGATTGCCATAAGCAGAATTAAACACAGTATCTCACCATACATAAAAATCACCTAAATGGATTAAATGTAGGACCTACATTTACAAAACCACAAGAAGAAAACCTAGCCAGTACCCTTCTGGACATTGGTCTAGGTAAATAATTCGTGACTAAGACCTCAAAAGCACAGGTAACAAAAACTATCAGGCCCGGCTAATTTTTGTATTTTTTTGGTAGAGACAGGGTTTCACCATGTTGCCCAGGCTTCTCTCGAACTCCTGAGCTCAAGTAATTTTGTCTGCCTTGGCCTCCCAAAGTGGTGAGATTACAGGTGTGAGCCACCATGCCTAGCTTTCTAAATCTTTGTAATGTTTTCTTCTAAGGATATTTTTTTCCTTTAACTATAATTATGTATTACTTTTACAATCAGGGGGAAAAAATAAAGGCTATATATTTTTTAAAAAATGAGTTGTCCAAAATAGGCCTAACATTGACAAGTTAAATAACACTACAGCATTGCTAATGTTTAGTGCATATAAAAGCAAATTGCTCTTTGGGAGGCTGAGGTGGGTGGATCACGAGGTCGGGGGTTTGAGACCAGCCTGGCTAACATGGCGAAACCCCGTCTCTATTAAAAATACAAAAATTAGCTGGGTGTGGTGGCACATGCCTGTAATCCTAGCTACTCAAGAGGCTGAGGCAGGAGAATCACTTGAACCTGGGAGGCAGAGGTTGCAATGAGCTGAGATCATGCCATTGTACTCCAGCCTGGGCAACAAGAATGAAACTCTGTCTCAGAAAAAAAAAAAAAAAAGCAAGTTGCTGTAAATATAATTCTCTTATTAAATCTAATTACCTCACACTTTCTAGGTCCTTACCGAACTTTTAAAACTCTATTACATTTTGGCAAATACCCCTGGGGTAGTTTATGAAAACATCCAAATAAGACTACTATAACTAGGGAGTAATTTCTCTAATGACAAGGACTATTACATCATCATACCTTTCAGCTGAATTGAAAGCATCTTTAGAAACAGATGATGATCTTGTATTTCCAACACTGCTAGTATGAGATCGTCTTCCTTTTGCTGAAGGAGTATCCAATGGTATCTCTCCCAAACCCTGCAAGAAAATATAAAATTAGTATAAAACAAGTTTTAAATCTAGTAGTGAAATAACTTACACAATGTAATTTTCAAAGCAGCCATCACTGATTTTTTAGGATGGAAAGTATTTTAATAATCTGGTATACTAATGCTTTAAAGAGTATGAGATACATAAAACACCTTGTAATTAGCAATAAATTAACAAAATATGTGACTAATGGGAAGGTATATATTGACTTATGAAAACTGGTTAAAAACTAAAAATTAATATGCTATATTTTGGGCCAGGTGCGGTGGCTCATGCCTGTAATCCCAGCACTTTGTGAGGCCAAGATGCATGGATCATCTTAGCTCAGGAGTTCAAGACCAGCCTGGCCAAGATAGGGAAACCCTGTCTGTACTAAAAGTACAAAAATTAGCTGGGTGTGATAGTGTAATCCTAGCTACTTGGTAGGCTGAGGCAGGAGAACTGCTTGAACCTGGAGGTGAAGGTTGGAGTGAGCTAAGATCAAGCCAACATGAAGAAACCCCATCTCTAATAAAAATACAAAATTAGCTGAGCATGGTGGCACATGTCTGTAATCCCAACTACTTGGGAGGCTGAGGCAGGAGAATCACTTGAACCTGGAAGGTGGAGGTTGTGGTGAGCTGAGGTCGCACCATTGCACTCCAGCCTGGGCACAAGAGTGAAACTCCATCTCAAAAATAAATAAATAAATAAATAACATAAAATAATAATAATAATACGCTGTATTTTGTAACTACTCTTCTTAAAGCTTAAAATCTATATAGAACACATGGACACAGTCCACAAACTCTGAACACTGTTGTTCCTATGCAACATTAGGAGTGTGAGAATAAACATTTTGGTAAGAACTACTTTAAACCTTTCTGTATTAGAAAGACTCACAAATACAATCTGCTCCATTTTAGTCAGATAATTTTTTTTGCATGGTTATTTTAATAAACTCTAAGATAACTAAGAGTTTCTGTACAGGATACCCTAGAGGGTATAGATGGTTCTCGACTTACAACAATTCGACTTGAAATCTTCAAACTGAATGGGCAGGAAAAAAATGCTCCAAAATGTCTATTGTTACATATCTTTGTGATATTATTCCTTTATAAGTGAGTCCTTAGCCCAAGGTTATCAGAGAGAAATGACATAAATTACAATACAAAACATTTACATTATTAAACATATTTTTAAAATAATATATAAATAGATTACTTTTTATATTTTATTTCACTTGATATTCTCTCAGTTACTCATTTCATGGATATTACTGAATTCCCATTATCTACCAGGACAAATAAGACATGGCACTTACCCTCAAAGAGCTACCTATAAATGTTCTGCAGTGTGGTAACAGCTCTAATAGTGGAACATACAAGGTAAATAAAGCAGGGATTAAGAATGCTAAACATTATTATCCTCATTTTATAAAGTGAGAATTCTAGTTAAAGAAATGAAGAAGCACGTGTAACTTACACAACTGCTGTTAGAGCTGTGATTCAAACCCGTGTCTCATAACTCCAATAAGCCAAATTATATTCCACCAAACATCAAGCTTCTATCCAATAAACATTTACTTCTAAGGCTTGACAATATGTATGTCTACTTAGTAGTAGTTGTTGAAATGCTATTGTAGATATATTCCAAATGATTAACAGAGAAATAAAGAATTATTCCTATCATTTACCTTGATGTAAAAATAAACTTTGCTTTTAAAGTTGTTTATAAAACAAACTTTTTCCACATACCTTTTGTCGTAGGTTTCTAACAGATTCCTTAATATATGGCAAATCTTTAGATGGGACATACTTTTCAAGCATTTTTTCAAAGTTAGGATGACACATCATGAAGAACAGCATCTTTCGACCATAAAACCTATGAATATTTGAAAAATAGGTATATTACGTTTTAGACATTAACAAGCTCAGTTTCTGTCCTTAGATGCATTGTTTTCAGTAGAGGAAAAGAAAAACTATCAAACTATCAAGACTACCATTCCTATTTTAAGTAATCACCAAAATACAGATATCCTAACTGTACAGGATACCCTAGAGCGTATAGATGGTTCTTGACTTACAACAATTCGACTTGTAATTTTTCAGCTTTATAATAGTGTGAAAGAGATATGCATTCTGTGGAAACCATACTTTGAATTTTGATCTTTTCATACCTAGTGATATGCAGTATGGCATTCTCTTGAGATGCTGGAGAGCAGCAGTGAGCCACAGCTCCTAATCAGCCATGTAATCATGATACTCCACAATGTACTGTGTTGCCAGATGATTCTGTCCAAGTGCAGGCTAATGAAAGTGTTCTCAGAATGTTTAAGGTAAGGTTTGGCTAAGTTATTATTATTTGACTAAGTTATCAAGGTTGGTAGGTTAGGTGTATTAAATGCACTTTTGGCTTACGATATTTCCTATTCATGATGAGTTTACTGGGATATAACCTCACTGTAAGTTAAGAAGCATCTGTGGCTTGGGACAGTGGCTCATGCCTGTAATCCCAGCACTTTGGGAGGTGGGGCAAGTGGATCATGAGGTCAGGAGTTTGAGACCAGCCTGGCCAACATGGTGAAACCCAGTCTCTTCTAAAAAGAAAATACAAAAATTAGCTGGACGTGGTGGCATGAACTTGTAATCCCAGCTACTCAGGAGGCTGAGGCAGGAGAATTGCTTGAACCTGGGAGGCAGAGGTTGCAGTGAGCCGTGATCACACCATTGCACTCCAGCCTGGGCAACAGAGAGAAACTATGTCTCAAAAACAAACAAACAAACAAACAAACGAAAAAAATCTGTTGGGATGCTCCCATAATTCCCTTTTAAAGTCACTGTCTTCAAATCCTTCTGCGCTGTGTCAGATGGAGAGACAAAAGCTTTGATTCTATTTTTCAGGCACCCCAGGGTACATATCAATACTGGCATTAGGTAGAATTGTGAGTCAGAAGAAGTTTGTCTCTGTCCTGGGCTCTTTGCCCATTGACCATTTGCTGTCCACCTACTGGCCAGGTGTTCTGGCCTGAGTCAACCCTCCCTTTCCTTAGCCAAAACTTACCAGAGTTCTGATTCTTCAAAATCCTATTTTTTACTACCTAAAATACACCCAAGGTTAGTTGATAAATTGTGGCTGATATGTTAATAAAGGTAATAATCTTAAAAACTAAGTTTTTATATTATATGAATATATATAATTTAAAATAATCATCTTAGCATAATACTTTAAGCTCAGTGATTCTAATGGTAGAAATTCAGATATCACAGAAGTGCATACTGGAGGTATTTTAGCATGTAGGTTTCTTGTACTACTTCAAAATAGTACCACACTATTCATCTGCAAGGCCAAGACATAAAATAAGTTACAGTTACACTTTTACTCACAACTTGGAATATATGCACAAAAAGAACAAGAGAAGAGGCTGGGCATGGTGGCTCACAACTGTAATCCTACCATCTTGGGAGGCCAAGGTGGGTGGATCACTTGAGGCCAGGAGTTGAAGACCAGCCTGGCCAACATGGTGAAACGTTGTTTCTACTAAAAATATAAAAATTAGCCAGGCATGGTGGCACATGCCTGTAATCCCCGCTACTCAGGAGGCTGAGGCACAAGAATTGCTTTAACGTGAGAGGTGGAGGTTGCAGTGAACTGAGATCAAACCACCACACTTCAGCCTGGGTGACAGAGTAAGACTCTGTCTCAACAAAAAAAAGAACAAGAGAAGGACAGGCTTTTGTGGGGTTTTGTAGGTTGGGGGGTACAGGATGATCTTAAGATCACCTGTCTTGGCCAGACGCAGTGGCTCACATCTATAGTCTCGGCACTCTGAGAGGCCAAGGTGGGTGGATTGCTTGAGCCTAACAGTTCAAGACCAGCTTCAGCAACATCACAAAACCCATCTCTACAAAAAAATACAAAAACTTAGTCAGGCATGGTGGAATGCGCCTGTAGTCACAACTACTCAGGAGGCTGCGGTGGGAGGATCACTTGAGTTCAGGAGGCAGAGGTAGCAGTGAGCTGAGATTATGCCACTGTACTCCAGCCTGGGCGAAAGAGCAAGACCCTGTCTCCAAAAAGAAAAAGATTACGTATCTCAACCAGACACATTCAAATGTAATGAAATTGCAGAGAGAGAAGTGAAGTCAGAGAATATAACCATTCTCTCTCCACAACCAGAATAAGGTCTATATCCAGATAAGCAGCTCCTAATCAGTTATATTTTTAGGGGAAATTCTAAGGTTTAGCCTGCAATGTTAAGGACTGTAGGTGTATTACAGGGCCCAATGATATAAACAAATAAAGAACAGGGACACAAAATGTGAGAAATATGAAACTCAAAAATTAACTGTAACAATTTTATAATTTTATAACTTTAAGAATCTAAGATATGACAAAATGGGCTAGAAAGAATTACTATGCCATTAACGAAAGGTTAAGTAAAGAAGCACACAAGATAGCCATTAAGAATTTTTTTTTAACAAGGTGATAGAGACAGAGAAAAGAATATCTTCTTTTCTAACTAGCCTATCATGATCTAACTCTCTTGACTTTTTTTGAACATTAATGTGATATGCAGAACTTTAAAATGATTCCCCAAAGATGTCCTGCTCCAATCTCTAAAATTTGTGAATATAATAAGATATCACTCCCAATGTGGTTTTGATTTGCATTTCTCTAATGACCAGTGGTGGTGAGCATGTTTTCATATGACTCTCGGCCTCAGATATGTCTTCTTTGGTAAAATGTTCATATCTTTTGCCCACTTTTGAATGGGTTTGCTCTTTTCTTATAAATCTCTTTTAGTTCTTTGTAGATTCTGGATATTAGCCCTTTGTCAGACGGGTAGATTGCAAAAATTTTTTCCCATTCTGTTGGTTGCCAGTTTGCTCTAATAATTGTTTCTGTTGCTGTACAGAAGCTCTGGAGTTTAATTAGATCTCATTTGTCTATTTTGTCTTTTGTTGCCATTGCTTCTGGTGTTTTAGCCATGAAGTCCTTGTCTATGACTATGACCTGAATGGTTTTGGCTAGGTTTTCTTCTAGGGTTTTTATGGTGTTAGGTCCTATGTTTAGATCTTTAATCCATCTGGAGTTAATTTTAGTGTAAGGTTTTAGGAAGGCGTCCAGTTTCTGCTTTCTGTACATTGCTAGCCAGTTTTCCTAACACCATTTATTAAACAGGGAATCCTTTCCTCATTGCTTGTTTTTATCAGGTTTGTCAAAGATCAAATGATTGTAGATGTGTGGTGTTGCCTCTGAGGCCTCTGTTCTGTTCCATTGATCTATGTCTCTATTTTGGTACTCGTACAATGCTGTTTTGATTACTGTGTTCTTGTAGTATAGTTTGAAGTCAGGCAGTGTGATGTCTCCAGCTTTGTTCTTTTTGCTTAGGATTTTTTTGGCTATGCAGGCTCTCTTTTGGTTCCATATGAAGTTTGAAGTGGTTTTTTCCAGTTCTGTGAAGAAGCTCATTGGTAGCTTGATGGGGATAGCGTTGAATCTGTAAATTACTTTGGGCAATATGACCATTTTCACGATATTGATTCTTCCCAACCATGAGCATGGATTGTTTTTCCAGCTGTTTGTGTCCTCTCTGATTTCCTTGAGCAGTGGTTTGTAGTTCTCCTTGAAGAGGTCCTTTACATCCTTTATAAGTTATATTCCTAGGTATTTTATTCTCTTTGTAGCAATCATGAATGGGAGTTTGCTTTTGATTTGGCTCTCTTTGAGTCTGTTATTCATGTATAGGAATGCTCGTGATTCTGCATATTGATTTTGTATCCTGAGACTTTGCTGAAGTTGCTTATCAGTTTACGGAGATTTGGGGCTGAGATGATTGGGTCTTCTAAATATACAATCTTGTCATCTACAAATAGAGGCAATTTGATGTCTGCTTTTCCTGACCGAACACCTTTTAATTTTTTTTCTTGCCTAATTGATCTGGCTAGAACTTCCAATACTATATTGAATAAGAGTGGTGAGAGAGGGCATCCTTGTCTTGTGCCAAATTTCAAAGGGAATCCTTCCAGTTTTTGCCCAATTCAGTATGATATTGGCTGTGGGTTTGTCATAAATAGCTTTTATTATTCTGTGATAAGTTCCATTGATACCAAGTTTATTGAGAGTTTTTAGCATAAAGTGCTGTTGAATTTTGTCAAAGACCTTCTCTGCATCTATTGAGATAATCGTGTTTTTGTCTTTGGTTCTGTTTATGTGATGGATTATGTTTATAGACTTGCATATGTTGAACCAGCCTTGCATCCCCGGGATGAAGCCTATATGATCATGATGAATACGCTTTTTGATTTCCTGTTGCATTCAGTTTGCCAGTATTTTATTGAAGATTTTTGCATCTATGTTCATCATGGATATTGGCTTGAAGTTTGTTTTTTAGATGAGTCTCTGCCTGGTTTTGGTATCAGGATGATGTTGGTCTCATAAAATGAGTTGGGGAGGATTCCCTCTTTTTGTATTGTTTGGAGTAGTTTCAGAAGGAATGGTAACAGCTCCTCTTTGCACATCTGGCAGAATTCAGCTGTAAACCAGTCTGGACCTGGGCTTTTTCTGGTTGGTAGGTTGTTAATTGCTGCCTCAACTTCAGCCCTTGTTATTGGTGTGTTCAGGCTTTCAGCTTCTTCCTGGTTTAGTCTTGGGAGAGTGCAAATGTCTAGGAATTTATCCATTGCTTCCAGATTTACTGGTTTGTCTGCATAGAGTTGTTTGTAGTAATCTCTGATGGTAGTTTGTATTTCTGTGGAATCAGTGGTGATGTCCCCTTTGTGGTGGTTTATTTCATCTATTTGATTCTTCTCTCTCTCTTTTTTTTATTAGTCTGGCTAGTGGTTTATTTTGTAGATCTTTTCAAAAAACCAGCTCCTGGATTTGTTGATTTTTTGTTTATCTATCTCCTTCAGTTCTGCTCTGATCTTAGTTATTTCTTATCTTCTGCTAGCTTTTGAGTTTTTTTTTGAACTTACTCCTCTATCTCTTTCAATGTTGATGATAGGGTATGAATTTTAGATAATTTGTTGTTTCTCATGTGGGCATTTGTTGCTGTGAATTTTCCTCTAGACACTACTCTAAATGTGTCCCAGAGATTCTGGTATGTTGTTTCTTCATTCTTGTTGGTTTTGAAGAACATCTTTATTTCTGCCTTCATTTCATTGTTTATTCAGTCAATATTCAGGAGCAAGTTCCTCAGTTTCCATGAAGTTGCATGGTTTTGAGTTAGTTTCTTAATCCTGAGTTCTAATTTGATTGCCCTGTGGTCTGAGAGACTGTTTGTTGTGATTTCCATTATTTTGCATCTGCTGAGGAGTGATTTAATTCCAATTATGTGGTCAATTTTACAGGTGGTGGGTGCAATATGGTGCTGAGAAGAATGTATATTCTGTGGATTTGGTTTTAAGAGTTCTGTAAATATCTATTAAGTTCGCTTGGTTCAGATCTGCGTTCAAGTCCTGGATTTCCTTGTTGATTTTCTGTCTTTTTGATCGGTCTAATATTGACAGTAGAGTGTTAAAGTCTCCCACTATTACTGTGCAGGAGCCTAAGTATCTTTGTAGGTCATTAAGGATTTGCTTTATGTACCTGGGTGCTCCTGTATTGAGTGTATATATATTTATGTTTTTAAGTATGTTCTTTAACATACTTGTTTTGTGCTTTTTTTCTTTAACACATGCTTGCCTTTGTAAAGGTAAAGTGATTTTCCATACAGTTTTTTTTGAAATACTAAGTTATTTAATTTTCATGTTTGTACCACATTGAGCATTTTGATACCTAATTTTGATGCAGGATTTCTGCTCCTTAGTTCAGCTAAATCCAGGTTCTTGTCTCATAATCAGAAAAAAATTAGGCATATGGATGCATTGAAGGGTGAGGAGGATGGAATTAAGTGAAAGGAAAGCTCTGAGCAAAGAGACGGGTCCTGTGTGCAGGTTTCCACCTCAGAAATTGAATACCAGGACCACCACCTACAAGTGTAGGATGGCAGGCTCCTCCCCTGCATAAAAGCCAAATTTCTGGTGGCTCCACACGTTTCCCTAGTGCATGTGGGCCTGTAGTCCACTATGGGCATGCACAGGCAAGCCCCCTGTGCAGGTTCCCTTATGTGCACGAAACATCTTATGTAAACACTTGTGAGGCAGGTTGGAGATCCTTCAGGGACACTTTTCTATCTTCCTCAGCATTTGGCTGTTTCATGCCTCTATCATTTTGTTCTTTTCATATTTGTTCAATTTATTTTTTTTTGAAAAAAAATATATTACATAGTCTTTTCCTAAGGATTTAATGCTTCTGCTAACAAATTACAGTCTAATATATATATATATAGTTATCTTTCTGATTCTTGATATTATTACATTAGTCTATTTTTAGAATCCTGCATAATTACTTGATTCTAATTAGTATGGTTTACAATATAGTCTTGATATCAAGGAAAATTTTCCTCTATTTATGTTTTTTTTTCCCTCAGAATGGCCTTGTCTTTGAAAACTATCTTACTGCTATTGGATTGTTTTTTGTTTTGCTTCAGATGGAAATCTACTGTCTTTCAATCATATTTTTTCAATTTTCTTTTAATCATGCTTTCTGTAATTTTTATTAAGCTATGTTCTTAAATATTTTAGATTTTTGTTGCTCTTTTAAATGGTGCTTCTCTAGATTTTTTATTGTCTAGTTTTGACTGGTTTTATATATCTCTTTCTCCTTTGTCCTCCTCCTTCTTGTGTCTATGCCATCGCTGTTTCTCACTCACTGTGGCTCCTGCTCTGGCTCTCTAGCTGTCTTTCTCTATCTTTCTCTCAACTTATTGCCTCTGGCATTCAGTAGCAGTGCAGATGTTGGCCATTTAGTTGTCTTCATAAAAATATCTCTCTTTTACCTTCTGCTGCATCATACTTGATTCCAGACAGATAGTATTCTGTTTTAAAAGCTCATGTGAGTAGATAGATGTCACCCTTCCACTCCATGCTCCTCTCCCAATTTTAAGGTCCTTAACCTCAATCACTCTTGTCATGCGAGGTAGCATATTCACAGCTTCCAGCCATTAATGCATAGACAGCTTTAGGAGCAATTCTACCTATCACACATTGTGTAAAAGACAAAATAGTAGTCTCAGACTCAAAGTGTAAATATCAGAAGTTTTGAAAGGTACATAGTATTCAAATGTCCTGTAAGAAATTGGTAAAGATATGATGAAATAACATTACAGCACGTATACAGCAGTTACTGTGTGCCAGTCACTATTGTGAACATCCCATATTTAATCCTCACAGCAATCATGTGAGGCAAGTATGACTGATGTCCCAGTTTTATACATTAATAAACTGAAACGAACGTTAGTCAATACAATGCAAAAATGAAAAGAGAAAAATAAAAGAAAGAAGGAATAAATTAAGTTAGCTTTGATTTTGTAAAAAACATTGTTTCAAAAACTGTGTGTTTCATCTCTTCGGTATTTGTATTTCTTCTAGGAACAGTATTTCCCAAATTGATATAATTTCCCTAGCTAGGTTATATTTATAGTTAATCTGCAACACGATTCATTTTTGTCTATATTGGGTTACAGACAATTCTTTTTCACCAATGACAGTAATCCATAAAACAGGCAGATATGGAAGAAATTGCTGCTTTAAATTGGAGAAGAAAATGTCATAAAGGTTTATTTTTCATATGCATAACTACTCAAAACAAGACTGTACAAGATCATTCTGAGTGACAGGAGACATCCTATCAGTCTGAAATGTCACAAAAGCCATGATAAAAGCTTTGGGCTATAGCAGACTACTGCACTTAAATTACATGTATGATGTATCAGATTTGTAAAAATATAATATAAACACCACATAGCTCATTGTCCGAGTGAGTTGATTATTAAAGGAAACATTAATTACACACAGTGGGAAATTAGCATAGACATTTCTAAAGCAATATTATTTGTGAATGTAAACCTGTTTATTGATTTATATTTTCTGATTTTCTATCAGTGATTCATAGCTGAATTTATTTCTCATTGTCTTGTATAGAAATAAATACTTTAAATAGAAACTCATTAGCATATGATATGTAATTCTTCCTTTAACGTTATTTTGATTAAATAGTCATATTAACCCTAATTCTTTCAGAATACCTATGTCTCTTAGTCTCTTCACTGTGATCTCGTTCAAAATATCTATGTCTCTCAGCCTCCTCACTGTGATCTCACTGCCATGAATAACTCCATTTTCTTATTTCTTACAGATTTGTCTTCCCCACAAAATGTCTTGGGAACAGACTTTGTTATCATTTGCAAAAGGCTATCTCACAGGAGATATTGAATATGTGTTTGTTGACTGGCTATGTCAATGGAAATGTATTGCTTTCTCTATCACGAAGAGAAAGTGAGACAGAGAGAGCAGCTGGAGTAGAACAATATTTAAATGATAAAGAAGTATGTCCACAAGGAAGTGATCAACAAACCTACATGCTGCAAAGTGACTAAGGAGAATAAAGATCAAGAGTATGCAGAAGCCTCATTGCAACTGGAAAGAAAGTTAATACATCCTGAGGAGCAGCAGTAGGTGTAAACAACAAATTCATACACTTTGTAGAAAACAGAGGTGAAAAACTAGTTACAGAAACTCAGTGCACAGCAAGGGCAAATAAGCTTGTTTGCAAGGTAAAGATCTTCTGTTGATGCCAAAGAAAGAAAATAGTATATTATGTAGCAGGAATGGAAAGAGAAAGAATCTGTGAAATTTATTTTCATGGAAATTCACTGAAGTGTTTTTGTACTTTTATTGTATATTCTATGTGAAATAATACTTTCCTAATTGACTCAATAATTTAATAAAATTTGCATCATATATGGCTAAAGAGCAATGAAAAAGCATTCATAAATTATTTACCAATTGATTTGTTTGCTGTTTATTTATATTGTGCCACATTTCACAAAGGAATTGAGATGGTTAGTGACAGCTAATATTTGCACATCGAATTCTTATTTACAAAGTATTTTGCATAAACATTGAGATCCATTGAAATCCTATTGTGAGAAAAGAAATGACACTCTTTCACAAGAGAGTACTGAAAGTGACTTCAGGGCAGAAAACATGTATGAGACATTTACCATTTGGTTGGAGATTCTATGTTAGGTAGTCTTCTATGGAAGTGACCAATATTTTCGGTCCTGGATAAGCATACATTGTAATGGAAGAAACAAAGAAACATATAAATGGGCAAACTCCAATATATCCACTAAAATAAACATATATGCAACAAGATAGGAGAGCAAAGAAGGGAAAGGACAATTTAGGAAAAGCTTCCCAGAGGGATTGATAATTAATTGGAAGTGTAGGGAGGTGAATAATTATTAAATAGACTTCAGGTCTGTGTACCTGGGATATGTTTTTGCCATTATTTTAAGTTGTATGTATATGAAAGCTAACAGATTTATGACACTAGATATTTAATTTTACTTTGAACGTTAACAGCTTAAGGTAACTGAGACATACAGACATGACATACGGCAGGTATGAGAAACTAAATGAGGTAGAAATGTAGGATGAGGTCAAGGAGAAAGGGAAACATCAGCCAGGAGTCATTAGGGTGTCATTAGCTATTGATGGAATTTTCAATCAGGAGTATAAATCAAAACAACAGAAGAGAAAGTAAAGAAGAAGCACAATTGTGAGATGATGGATATGTTAGTTTGCTTCACTATCCTACCTCTTTACTATCTCTATGGATCCTTTAACATTATTTTGAATACCTTAAATATACACAATAAAATCTGCTAAAAAGTAAAGCACAATTGACTAGTTTAAAACTCTTTGTGATAAAAAATATTTAAGGGTCAAATATGGGAGTAAAATCCCATAAAGTGAATACAAATGACTGGGGGAAAACCAGACTAAATGGTGTCTATAAAACAGAAGAAGAAAGGAGTTTAATAAATCAGCATCAAATGAATCAGAGAGTCTCAGTAAAATGTATTCTGAAGAATCCAATCTAGAAAATCAGCAGTAATATAATGGGAGAAATAGATGCTGGGTTAATATATTTGAGGATGAGAAGTGAATTGTGAAGCTCTACTGACTGGATGAGTCTTATAATACCTGGCTGAAAGAGGAGTCAAAAAATACAGGAAAGCTAAAAGAAAAATGTAAGGAGGCTATAAAGAGGCAATTTTGACAAGAAATCCAAATGACTCACACACATAAATGATGCATTGAGTGAGTCGGCTTTAATGGGGTTGAAAATAAGAAATAACTTTATTTTTATCCCACTACTATGTTCAATCAGGCTCTGCCAAATTTCTCTCATCTTCCCTTCAATGATCTTTAGGAATCCCAGAGCTTTTCCTTTACTTTTATTTATATGATTAGTCTTATTTTGGTGATTGCTACTTACTTTCAGATATAATAAGTTTCTGTTTGCTACTGTATCAAACTCTAATCTCACAGCAAATAAAATTTTTCTCTATTATTCTGGGCTCACAGAAGAACAATAGCTTAGCTTCCTAAAGACGAGAAGGTAGTGGAGCATGATACAGAAAAAAAAAAATGGGCAAAAGCATTTCATTTATGTGATGCAGGTAGTAGTTTTCACTTGGATATCAATGCTTTTTGTGAACAGAAAGTACACTTTTCTATATAACAGATTTGAAGAATCATTCAGATAAGACTGAAAGGTCCTGCAGCTCATTAGTTAATAGTCTCCCATCCTTACAGGTAAGTCAGACTTCTCCAAGAGACTGTCTTACAGACTCTTCCCAAACCTCCAGATGACATTCTCAGGAGTTGTGGAAGATGGAATCCCAAGAGTTCTGCTCTCATGAATGTGCTGTGTCCACATCCAGAGTCTGTGAAGTGTGGCTTTTTAAGTTTTCATGTGGCCTCCAAAAATGTAAATAACATGTGGCTTTTTTTCATGTGGCCTCCAAAAATGTAAAAGCAACACGTAAATACCTGCAAAAGAGCTATTACTGAGGTTTGAATTAACAGAGTGGCAGTCATACAGAGAATTTTACTTCTTTACATGAATTCCTTATCATCTCACCCCAACTATGGAGGAGCCACCAGTGCAGAAGCAGAGAGTGGCAGTGGAAGAGACAAAAGAATAAAAGACCCAGTGCTTCTCTCCCCTGCTGCAGATCCTAAGGCCCAGGTGCAGGTATTGAAATGGGAGGACTTCCCTTATACACCTCACAGGGCTTGTGACATGGGTGTGACTCGCTTCTTTGGGGCCCTGCCACTCAAACCCTTATGGGGAGCATGCAGATGGTCTGGTTGTGGGGAGCATTTTGGGCTCCGACCCCAAAGCAGTGAGGAGGGTTGAGTGTTTATAGCCCCAGAGGCCACAATCAGCATTGTGTTACAGTGTGCCCTTTCAGTGTTGTCATGACAAGGCAGCTTGTGTCAGTCAGCCCTGCCTTATCACAAGGACTGAGGGCTTTCTGTTTCTCAGGCTCTTACCCTACTGTACCAGAAAATTCAGATCCCATGTGGGCTTGGAAGTTCTCGCAAGGTTTTATTGAGTGGTGGAAGTAGCTCTCACTGAGATGCATGGGGAGGCCAGAAAGGAGCTGGAGTGGGAAGGTGGTCTTCCCCTGGAGTCTGGCCACCTAGCAGCAGGATTCTCCTCTGACTGGCCTCAACTGAACTGTGTGTCATCCCACCCTCTATGGCCTGCTGGGTTTTTGGTTATTTTTTTTTTTTTGGAGACAGAGTCACTCTGTCACCCAGGCTGGAGTGCAGCGGTGCGATCTCGGCTCACCACAACCTCCGCCTCCCAGCTTCAAGCAATTCTCCTTCTTCAGCCTCCTAAGCAGCTGGGATTACAGGTGTCTGCCATCACAACACTTGGCTAAGTTTTGTATTTTTAGTAGGGACGGGGTTTCATCATGTCCGTCAGGCTGGTCTCAAACTCCTGACCCCATGATCCATCTGTCTTGGTCTCCCAAAGTGGTGAGATTACAGGCAAGAGCCACCAGGTCCAGCCAGTTCATTTGTATTTTAAAATTCTGTACTTTTAACCCCTCCCAAATACACACTTTGATTCTTAAAGTTTACTTTTTTTTTTTTTCGCATTGTGAATCTGTTACCACATTTTTTTGGGTCATATTCTTACACATATTTTTCCACAGACATGAGAGTATAGGTGGCAAAACGTTAGTGTGGTTTATCTCTTTTATGTTTTTCCCTCCTCTTTGGAAAAATTATCCAAGTATAAGAGAGTTGATGATATTCAAACAAGTTTCCTTAATCTCAGCTTCTCAATCAAAAGGCTCTGAAATTTTCCCATGATGTCATTAAAAGTAATAAATAAATAAATTTAATTAGGCATGTTTAAAGGAAGAACTCAATGTGATAAAAACTATCAAGAGGTGATAAAGCCTAATACTCAAGGAAATGCCACTTAAACTGAGATTATCCTTCAAACCCAGAGGAATGGCAAAAATAAGAAAGTTATACCAATACCCATGTGTCAATCCATTTGTACTACTATAATAAACTATTATCAACTTGATAGCTTCTAAACAACAAAAGTTTATTTCTGAAGGCTAGGAAGTTCAAGATCAAGGCAGATTCAGTGTTGGTAAGGGATTATCTAAAGGCCATAGATGGTGAATTCTCATTCTGTCTTCACAGGGTAGAACGGCAAATGAGCTCCCTTTGGCCTCTTTTATAAGGGGCACTATTTCATTCATGAGCGCATTGTTCTCATTAACGAATACCCTTCCAATAGCTTGTGGTTAAAATTTAAATATACAAATTTGGTGGAGGGGGAGACAAACATTCAGACCACAGCACCAAGTACTGAACAAGATATGGGAAAATGGAAACCATTATGCATTGCTATATAACATAATGTGACCTAGAAATCCCACTTTGGAATACAGGGCCCAGAGAATATTTTGTACTGATTCAAGGAATGATAGTTCAGAGAATGTTCAGTGAAGGATTCTTTGTTTCAGCAGTGAGTAGGAGCCAGCCTGCATGCTCATTTCTGAACAACTAAGGAAAATGTACTAAATGTCATTATAGAATTTTATATGACAGAAGCAACAAGGTAGATATAATTAGCAACATAGCTACATATTCATCTCATAATGTTGAATGAATAACAAGGTCAGAATAGCAAAATACCACTTATGTATATTTAAATATGTATAATGTACATATAAAACTACATATTTTACAAGGTCACTTTTTAAAAAATACACAAACAGGTGTTTGACTGGATGACAGTGGAGAGCAGAGTATATCTGTGCATAAAAGCAATATAATTAACAATACTAAATATAAAATAAGAAGGGCATATGTTCATGGAAATAATGTGCTATTCACTAATAAAAATAATTGACCCTATTATTTATCATAGTGGCACAAAAATAAATGCAGAAAAATAGGGAGGGAGGGAGGGAAAGAGAGGTGTAGAAGAGTCTATAACAAAGTGTAGATGGTAAAGCAAATGAAGGTTTTATTTTCATGAGATATAGATACAGTTGTTGCTATTTTCCTTTGGTTTCCTAAATATGGGAGATACATGTTTAGAATGAAGGAAATGGACCAGTAGAAGAAAAATTCACAAATATAAAAGCATGTCTTGAAAAATTAAAATAACTTTTTCTAAAGTAAAAAGCTATTAAATGGACAATCTAATATGGGAATACCAAAATTCTGACTCTAAATCCAATAATTTTTCTAACATATTTATAATTTGTTCATATGATTTGGCCATGTCACTACTGAAATCTCATCTTGAATTGCCTATTGTCATGGGAGGCACCCGGTGGAGGGTGATTGAATCATGGGTCCAGGTCTTTCCAGTGCTCATGAGCTCTGATGGTTTTATAAGGAGTTTCCCTGCACAAGCTCTCCCTTTCCCTGCTGCTGTTCGTGTAAGATGTGACTTGCTTCTCTGCCCTTTGCCATGATTGTGAGGCCTCCACAGCCATGTAAAACTGTATGTCCATTAAACCCTTTCTCCTGTGTAAATTACCCACTCTCAGGTATGTCTTTATCAACAGCATGAAAATAGACAAATACAATTGTATACACAAAAATGTAAAATGATGCAATATCTTAGATACATAGAGTCAGTTCATGTTGAAATCTAATTTGTTCATTATCAGTTTTCATGTTTATTTTGACTTATTGCCCAAATGAATTTACTCAAATATGCTTGATCACAGCAACATTTTTATTGTTGTAAGAAAACTGAACATGAGATATACTCTCTTAACAAAGTTTAAGCATACAGTACAATATTGTTAACTATAGGAAAACTGTTATGCAGCAGATCTTTAAAATCTAATCATCTTGCATAACTGAAACTTATCCATGAAACCATATACAAATAGGTCAATAGAACAAAATAGGGAGCCTGGCATCATTACATCCCACCATGTCTCTGAGATTTGCATTCAAGCACATATGACATCACTAATCTTATTCCTTGCTTTTTGTGACATATAGTAGACATTTCCATATAATGATACTCAGTTAGAATATACATGTATACACGTTTTATGTTTTATTCATTCATAGAAGTATTCCACATAAAACAATGTAAAGCTTATTTCTTATTAATAGCTGAAGTAAAACAAAGATTTTCTCAAAATCTCAATCTCTCAAGATTTTACATAATGTGCCTGTACACTAGGATTATTTTTCCTATTTAACATAATTCAGGTAGGCACAAAGATCAAGTAATAAAATCCTCTGAGATCAGCTTTCATATTTTCTATGCCTTTAATGGTAGTGCCTCAGTAATTCCTTCTCCCCATCCCTTGCCTGGGAAATGTGAGACTGGCTGGGAGTTGGCTTCCGTGGACAGAAGGAAGAGAATTTTCAGTGCAGTCAGCTGAACCCAGGTTGAGATAAAAGCCAAAATGGGACTGGTAGGTCAACATACATACATCATCCCATGTTGGTCACATTAAGTAATCATTTGAAAACATGGAGAAGATGAGAAGGATTGTGAGAGATGTCCAGAAATACTCTGCAATTCTGTTCAATCGTCTCAGAATGTATTGAAAAATTTCCCTAATATATTAAAGTGAAATATAGTAGCACTGAAGTAGTTAAATATACAAAAATATGTTGTCTTTTTTTCCTCCTATGTAATGCTGTCTTTCATTCTTTCAATCAAATCTCTTAGAATCCCTTTTCAAAGGGTAAAATAATAGGCCTCATTACTTTCCAATAGCACTTTATAATTGTACATAGTAAGTATATACAAAAATTTGTTAGGATGAATATGATCATTTAACAAGACACAATGTGTTATGAGTTATTGTACAGTATTTGGATATATAGTCCACTAGTAAAAAATAATTAAATGTGGGGTTCGTTCCCATGTGAAGCCCCTCGGAATTGGGCTTCGCCATATGGTGAGCTTGAGCCCGGACACAGTTTCCCGTTGGAGGCAGTCGAGCTATGGGAAAGTAGGAACTGCAGGTAAAGGAATTACAAAAAGAACTTTGTGAGACTGTGATATGGCCTGCATGTGGTCTGACAGGACAATGTGT
>CAUYQU010090675.1:0-14522 GCA_963574635.1 Cheracebus regulus
GCATGTCTGAATTCAAGAATGTTAGGATGTCTGAATTCTAGAATACATGGATAACTGAATTCTAGATACTTAAGCTATAAGAATTCTACAAACAAAGGATGTCTGATTTCTAGAATGGTAGGATGTCAGAATTCTAGAATAATTGGAGGTTCTCAATTCTAGGATCTGACGATATCAGAATCCTTGATTCCTAGCATAACTGAATTCTAGAAGGTTAGGATTTCAGAATTATAGAATCTTTGTAGGTTCTCAATTCTAGAATCTTAGGATATCAGAATTCTAGAATTCTAGCATATTTGAATTCTAGAATGTTATTATGTCAGAATTCTGGTATCCTTATAAGTTCTCAATTCTAGAATCTAAGGATATCAGAATCCTAGAATCCTATCGTATCTGAATTCTAGAATCATAGTATGTCAGAATTCTAGAATCCTTGTAGGGTTTCAATTCGAGAATCTTAGTATATCAGTATTCTAGAATCCTAGCATATATGAATTCTAGAATGTTAAGATGTCTGAGTAATGCAATAACTGTATAGCTTAATTCCAGATACTTAAGTTACAAAATTCTAAAATCTAAGGATGTCTTAATTCTAGAATGTTAGGTTGTCACAATTCTTGAATCCATGGAGGTTCTCAATTCTAGAATCTTAGGATATCAGAATTCTAGAATCCTAGCATATCAGAATTGTAGAATGTTAGTATATCAGAATGCTAGAATCTTTGGATGTTCTCAATTCTAGAATCTAAGGAAATCAGAATTGTAGAATCCTAGCATATCTGAGTTCTAGAATGTTTGGATGTCTGAATCCTGCAATATCTGGATAACTGAATTCTAGATACTTAAGGTATCAAAATTCTAAAATCTAATAATGTTTTAATTTTAGAATGTATGCTGTCACAATTGTTGAATCCTTGGATGTTCTCAATTCTAGAATCTTAGGATATCAGAATTCTAGAATTCTACCTTATCAGAATTCTGGGTTGTTAGCATATCAGAATACTGGAATCCTAGGAGGTTCTCAATTCTAGAATCTAAGGATATGAGAATTGTAGAATCCAAGCATATCTGAATTCTAGAAACATATGATATAAGAATTTTAGAATTCTAGCATATCACAATTCTAGTATCTTAGGATATCAGAATTCAAGTATTCTTGCATATCTGAATTCTAGAATGTTAGGATGTCAGAATTCTAGAATCCTGGGAGGTTCTCAATTCCAGGATCTAAGGATATCAGAATTCTAGAATTCCAGCATATCTGAATTCTAGAATGTTAGGATGTCACAATTCTAGAATCCTTGGAGGTTCTCAATTCAATTAACTTAGGATATCAGAAATGTAGAATCCAAGCATATCTGTATTCTAGAATGTTTAGATGTCAGAAGTCTAGAATCCTTGGAGGTTCTTAATTTTAGAATCTCAGGATATCAGATTTCTAGAATTTTAGCATATCTGAATTCTAGAATGTTAGGATGTCAGAATTATAGAATCCTTGGAGGTTCTCAATTTAAGAATCTTAATATATCAAAATTCTAGAATTCTAGCATATCTGAATTCTAGAATATTATTATGTCTGAATTCTAGAATACCCAGATAACTGAATTCTAGATACTAAAGATATCAGAATTCTACAATCAAAGGAATTCTGGATTCTAGAATGTTAGGATATCAGAATTCTACAATCCTTGGAGGTTCTCAATTCTAGAATCTTAAGATATCAGAATTCTAGAATTCTAGCATGGTTGAAATCTAGAATATTAGTAGGTCTGGATACTAGAACACACGTATATTTGAATTCTTCATTCTTAAGGTACCATAATTGAAGAAATGTAGCATGTCTGGCTTCTGGAATGTTAGGGGTTCTGAATTTTAGAATACTAGAATATCTGAAATATAGAATCTTAAGATAGCAGAATCCTAGATATCTAGCATGTCTGAATTCAAGAATGTTAGATGTCTGAATTCTGGAATGCCCCAGTAAATTAATTCTAAATACTTAAATTATCAGAATTCTACAATCAAAGGATGTCTGTATTCTAGAATGTTAGAATGTCAGAATTCTAGAATCATTTGAGGTTCTCAATTCAAGAATCTTACGAAGTCACAATTCTAGAATCCTTGGAGGTTCTCAATACTAGAGTCTACACATATCAGAATTCTAGGATCCTAGCATATCTGAATTCTAGAATTTTAAGATGTCAGAATTTTAAAATCATTAGAGGTTCTCAATTCTAGAATCTAAGGATATCATAATTCTAGAATCTTAGCATATCTGAATTCTAGAATGTTAGGATGTCAGAATTCTATAATCCTTTGGCGTTCTCAATTCTAGAATCTTAGGACATCAAAATTATAGAATTCTAGCATGTCTGAAATCTAGTATGTTAGGATGTCTGAATTCTAGAATACACTTATATTTGAATTCTACATTCCAAAGGTATCAGTATCATAGAAATCTTGGATGTCTGACTTTTGGAATGTTAGGGTGTCTTAATTATAGAATACAAGAATATCTGAATTATAGAATCTTAAGATATCAGGATTCTAGAAATCTAGCATGTCTGAATTCAAGAATGTAAGGATGTTTGAATTCTAGAATACTCAGATAACTGAATTCTAGATTCTTAAGGTATCAGAATTCTACAATCAAAGGATGTCTGAATTATAAAATGTTAGGATGTCAGAATTCTAAAATACTTGGAGTTTCTCAATTCTAGAATATTAAGATATCAGAATTCTATAATCCTTGCATATCTGAATTCTGGAACGTCAGGATGTCAGAATTCTAGAATCCTTGGAGGTTCTCAATTCTAGAATCTTAGGATATAAGAATTCTAGAATTCTTGCATTTCTGAATTCTGGACTGTTATATGACAGTATCCTAGAATTCTTGGAGATTCTCAATTATAAAATTTTAGGATATCAGAATTATAGAATCCTAGCATATTTGAATTCCAGAATGTTAGGATGTCAGAATTCTAGAATCCTTGGAGGGTCTCTATTTTAGAATCTTAGGACATCAGAGTTCTAGAATCCTTGCATACATGAACTCTAAAATGTTACAATGTCCGAATTCTATAATCGTTGGTGATTTTCTCTTTTAGAATCTAAGGATATCAGAATCCTAGAATCCTAGTATATCCGAATTCTGGGATGTTGGGATGTCAGAATTCTACAATCCTTGGATGTTCTAAATTCTAGAATCTTAGGATATCAGATTCCTAGAATCCTAGCATATCTGAATTCTAGAATGGTAGTATGTCAGAATTCTAGAATCCTTGTAGGATCTCAATTCTAGAACTTTAGGATATCCAAATTCTAGAATTCTAGCATGTCTGAAATCTACAATGTTAGGATGCCTGAATTCTAGAATACTCGTATATTTGAATTCTACATTCTTAATGTATCACAATTGTGAAAATTTAGGATGTTTGACTTCTGGAATGTTAGGGTGACTGAATTTTAGAATATGAGAATATCTGAATTATAGAATCTTATGATTTCAGAATTCTAGAAATCCAGCATGTCTGAATTCATGAATGTTAGGATTTCTGAATTCTAGAATACCCAGATAACTGAATTCTAGATTCCTAAGGTATCAGAATTCTACAATCAAAGTTTGTCTGAATTCTAGAATGTCAGAATGTCAGAATTCTAGAATCCTGGGAGGTTATCAATTCTAGAATCTAAGAATATCAGAATTCTAGAAAGTTAGAATGTCAGAATTCTAGAATCCTAGGAGGTTCCGAATTCTAGAGTCATAGGATATCAGAATTCTAGAATCTCAGCATATCTGAATTCTAGAAATTTAGGATGTCAGAATTCTAGAATCCTTGGAGGTTCTCAATTCTAGACTCTTAGGATATCAGAATTCTAGATTTCTAGCATATCTGAATTCTAGAATGTTAGGATATCAGAATTCTAGAATATCCATATATTTGAATAATACACTCGTAAGGTATCAGAATTGTAGAAATTTAGGATGTCTGATTTCTGGAATATTAGGGTGTTTATAGAATACTAGAATATCTGAATTACAGCATCTTAACACATGAGAATTCTAGAAATCTCACATGTCTTAATTCAAGAATGTTAGGATTTCTGACTTCTAGAATTACCAGGTAACTGAATTCTAAATACTTAATCTATAAGAATTCTACAAAGAAAAGATGTCTGAATTCTAGAATGTTAGGATGTCAGAATTCTAGACTCCTTGGAGGTTCACAATTCTAAAATCTGAGGATATCATAATCCTTGAATCCTAGCATAGATGAAATCTAGAGTGTTAGGATGTCAGAATTCTAGAATCTTTGTAGGTTCTCAATTCTAGAATCTTAGGATATCAGAATTCTAGAATCCTAGTGTATCTGAATTCTAGAATGTTAGGATGGGAGAACTCTATATTCCTTGTAGGGTCTCAATTTGAGAATCTTAGTATATCAGTGTTCTAGAACCCTAGCATATCTGAAATCTAGGATGGTAGGACATGTGAATAATGCAATACCTGGATACCTGAATTTTAGATACTTTAGTTCTCAAAATTCTAAAATCTAGTGATCTCATAATTCTAGAATGTTAGGTTGTCACAATTCTTGAATCCATGGGGGCTCTCAATTCTAGAATCTTAGGATATCAGAATTCTAGAATCCTAGCATATCAGAATCCTGGAATGGTAGGATATCAGAATACTAGAATCCTTGGATGTTCTCAATTCTAGAATCTAAGAAAATCAGAATTGTAGAATTCTAGCATATCTGAATTCTAGAATCTTAGGATATCAGAATCGTAGAATCCTAGCACATCTGAATTCCAGAATGTTAGGATGTTAGAATTCTAGAATATTTGGAGGTTGTCAATTCTTGAATCATAGGTTATCAGCATTCTAGAATCCTTTCATATCTGAATTCTACAATGTTTTGATGTCAGATTCTAGAATCCTGGGAGGTTCTCAATTCCTGAATCATAGGATACTCAGAATTCTAGAATCCTAGCATATCTGAATTCTAGAATATTAAGATGTCGGAATTCTAGAATCCTTGGAGGTTCTCAATTTTAGAATCTCAGTATATCTGAATTCTAGAAATCTAGCATATCTGAATTCTAGAATATTAAGATGTCAGAATTCTAGAATCCTTGGAGATTCACTGTTTAGGATCCAAGGATTTCAGAATCATAGAATCCTAGCATATCTGAATTCTAGGATGTTAGGATGTCAGAATTCTAGAATCCTTGAAGGTTCTTAATTCAAGAATATTAGGATATGAGAATCCTAGAATCCTAGCATATCTGAATTCTAGAATGTTAGGATGTCTGAATTCTAGAACACCATATATTCGAATTCTACATTTTAAAGGTATCATAATTGTAGAAACATAGGATGTCTGACTTCTGGAATGTTAGAGTGTCTGAATTTTAGATTATCCATATTATAAAATCTTAAGGTATCAGAATTCTAGAAATCTAGCATGTCTAAATTAAAGAATGTTAGGATGTCTGAATTTGGCAATACCCAGATAACTTAATTCTTGATACTTAAGGTATCAGAATTCTACAATCAAAGCATATCTTAATTCTACAATGTTAGGATGTCAGAATTTTAGAATCCTTGGAGGATCTCAATTCTAGAATGTTATGATATCAGAATCCTAGAATCCTAGCATATCTGAATTCTAGAATGTTAGGATGTCAGAATTCTAGAATCCTTGGAGGTTCTGAAATCTAGAAATTTAGAATATCAGAATCCTAGAATCCAAGCATATCTGAATTCTAGAATGTTAGGATGTCAGAATTGTAGAATGTTTGAAAGTTTTCAATTATAGAATCATAGGATATTAGTATTCTAGAATCCTAGCATATCTGAATTCTAGAATGTTAGGATGTGAGAATTCTATAATCCTTGGAGCTTCTCAATTCGAGATTCATAGAATATCAGAATTCTAGAATCCTAGCATATTTGAATTCTAGAATTTTAGGATGTCATAATTATAGAATCCTTGAAGGTTCTCAATTCTAGAATCATAGGATATCAGAATTATAGATTTCTAGCCTATCTGAATTCTAGAATGTTAGGATATCTGAATTCTAGAATACCTGTATATTTAAGTAATACATTCTTAAGGTATCAGAATTGCAGAAATCTAAAATGTCTGACTTCTGGAATGTTAGGGTGTTTCACTCATAGAATACTAGAATATCTGAATTACAGAATCTTAAGATATCAGAATTCTAGAAATCTAGCATGTCTGAATTCCACAATGTTAGGATGTCTGAATTCTACAATACCTGGATAACTGAAGTCCAGATACTTAATCTATAAGAATTCTACAACAAAAGCCGGTCTGAATTGAATCAGATTTCTAGAATCATTGGAGGTTCTCAGTTCTAAAATATGATGATATCAGAATCCGTGAATCCTAGCATAGCTGAATTCTAGAATGTTAGGATGTAAGAATTCTAGATTCTTTGGAGGTTCTCAATTCTAGAATCTTAGGATATCAGAATTCTAGAATTCTAGTATATTTCAATTCTAGAATGTTATTATGTCAGAATTCTAGTATCCTTAGAGCTTCTCAATTCTAGAATCCTAGGATATCAGAATTCTAGAATCCTAGCGTATCTGAATTCCAGAATGTTAGGATGTCAGAATTCTAGAATCCTTGCAGGGTTTCAATTAGAGAATCTTAGTATATCAGTGTTCTAGAATCCTAGCATATCTGAATTCTAGAATGTTAGGATGTCTGAGTAATGCAATATCCGTATAACTTAACTCCAGATACTTAAGTTACAAAATTCTAAAATCTAAGGACGTCTTAATTCTAGAATGTTAGGTTGTCACAATTCTTGGATTCATGGAGGTTCTAGATTCTAGAATCTTAGGATATCAGAATTCTAGAATCCTAGCATATCAGAATTGTAGAATGTTAGTATATCAGAATGCTAGAATCCTTGGATGTTCTCAATTCTAGAATCTAAGCAAATCAGAACTGTAGAATCCTAGCATATCTGAATTCTAGAATGTTTCAATGTCTGAATCCTGCAATATCCAGATAAAGGAATTCTAGATACTTAAGGTATCAAAATTCTAAATTCTAAGGATGTTTTAATTTTAGAATGTATGCTGCCACAATTGTTGAATCCTTGGAGGTTCTCAATTCTAGTATCTTAGGATATCAGAATTCTAGAATTCTACCATATCAGAATTCTAGAATGTTAGCATATTAGAATACTAGAATCCTTGGATGATCTCAATTCTAGAATCTAAGGAAATCACAATTGTAGAATCCTAGCAAATCTGAATTCTAGAATCTTAGGGCATCAGTATTCTAGAATTCTAGCATATCTGAATTCTAGAATGTTAGGATGTCAGAATTTTAGAGTCCTTGGGGGTTCTCAATTCTAGTATCTTAGGATATCAGAATTCTAGAATTCAAGCATATCTGAATTCTAGAATGTTAGGACGTCAGAATTCTAGAATCCTTGAAGGTTCTCAATTCTCGAATCTTAGGATATCAGAATTCTAGAATCCTAGCATATCTGAATTCGAGAATGTTAGGATGTCAGAATTCTAGAATCCTTGGAGGTTGTCAATTCTTGAATGATATGATATCAGAATTCTAGAATCCTAGCATATCTGAATTCTAGAATATTAAAATATCCAAATTATAGAACCCTTGGAGGTTCTCAATATTATAATCTCAGGATATCAGAATTCTAGAATTCTAGCATATCTGAATTCTAGAATGTTATGGTGTCAGATTTCTAGAATCCTAGGAGGTTCACTCTTTTAGAATCTTCGGATATCAGAATCATGGAATCCTAGCATATCTGAATTCTAGGATGTTGGGATATCAGAATTCCAGAATCTTGGAAGTTCTCAATTCTAGAATCTTAGTATATCAGAATCCTAGAATCCTAACATATCTGAATTCTAGAATATTAGGATGTCTGAATTCTAGAAAACTGTATATTTTAATTCTACATTTTAAAGATATCATAATTGTAGAAATCTAGGATGTCTGACTTCTGGAATGTTGGAGTGTCTGAATTTCAGAATATCTGTATTATAGAGTCTTAAGATATCAGAATTCTAGAAATCTAGCATGTCTAAATTCAAGAATGTTAGGATGTCAGAGTACTAGAATTCTTGGAGCTATTCAATTCTAGAATCTAAGGATATCCGAATTCTAGTATCCTAGCATATCTGAATTCTAGGATCTTAGGATGTCAGACTTCTAGGATCCATGGAGGTTCTCAACTCTAGAATCTTAGGATACCAGAATCTTAGAATCCTAGAATTTTTACTTAATTCTAGATACTTAAGGTATCAGAATTCTACAAACAAAGGATGTCTGAATTCTAGAATGTCAGGATGTCAGAATTCTCGAGTCCTTGTAGGTTCTCAATTCCAGAATCTTAAGATATCAAAATTCTAGAATTCGAGCATATCTGAATTCTAGAATGTTAGAATGTCAGGATTCTAGAATCCTTGTAGGTTCTGAATTCTAGAATCTAAGGATATCAGAATTCTAGAATTCTAGAATGTCTGAAATCTAGAATCTTAGGATGTCATACTTCAAGAAACCTTGGAGGTTCTCAATTCTAGAATCTTTGGACATTATATTTCTTGAATTCTAGCATATCTTAATTCTAGAATGTTAGGATGTCAGAATTTTAGAATCCTTAGAGGATCTCAATTCTAGAATCATATGATATCAGAATCCTAGACTCCTAGCATATCTGAATTTTAGAATGTTAGGATGTCAGAATTCTAGAATCCTTGGAGCTTCTCAATTCTAGAATGTTATTATATCAGAATTCTAGAATTTTAGCATATCTGAATTCTAGAATGTTAGGATGTCTGAATTCTAGAATCCTTGGAGTTTCTAAACTATAGAATCTTGGGATATCAGAAATCTAGAATTCTAACATATCTGTTATCTAGAATGGTTGGATGTCAGAATTCTAGAATACTTGGAAGTCTCAATACTTGAATCGAAGGATCTCAGAATTCTAGAATCCTAGCACATCTGAATTCTAGAATTTTAGGATGTCAGAATTCTGGAATCATTGGAGGTTCTCAATTCTAGAATCTCAGGATATGAGAATTATAGAGTTCTAGCATATGTGAATTCTAGTATGTTAGTATTTCAGAATTTTAGAGTCCTTGGAGTTTCCCAATTCTAGAATCTTAGGATATCAGAAATCTTGAATTCTTATATGTATGATATCTAGAATGGTTGGATGTCAGAATTCTAGAATCTTTGGAGATTCTCAATTCTAGAATCAAAGGATATCAGAATTCTAGAATCCTAGCATATCTGAATTCTAGAATGTTAGGATGTAAGAATTCTAGAATCCTTGGAGGTTCTCAATTCTAGAATCTTAGGATATCAGAATTCTAGATTTCTAGCATATCTGAATTCTAGAATGTTAGGAAATCTGAATTCTAGAATACTCGTATATTTGAATTCTACATTCTTAAGGTATCACATTTGTAGAAATCTCGGATGTCTGATTTCTGGAATGTTACTGTGTCTGAATTATAGAATACTAGAATATCTGAATTTTGTAATCTTAACATATCAGAATTCTAGCAATCTAGCATGTCTGAATTCAAGAATGTTAGGATCTCTGTATTCTAGAATACTTGGATAACTGAATTCTAGATACTTAAGGTATCAGAATTCTACAATCAAAGCATGTCTGAATTCTAGAATGTTAGGATGTCAGAATTCTAGAATCCTTTTAGGTTCTCAGTTTTAGAATCTTAGGATATCAAAATTATAGAATTCTAGCATGTCTGTAATCTAGAATGTTTGGATGTCTGAATTCCAGAATACATGTATATTTGAATTCTACATTCCAAAGGTATCAGTATTGTAGAAATGTTGGATGTCTGACTTCTGGAATGTTAAGGTGTGTTAATTTTAGAATGCTAGAATATCTGAATTATAGAATCTTAAGATATCAGAATTCTAGAAATCTAGCAAGTTTCAATTCAAGAATGTTAGGATGTCAGAATTTTAGAATACTCAGATAACTAAATTCTAGATTCTTAAGGTATCAGATTTCTATGATCAAAGGATGTTTGATTTCTGGAATGTTAGGATGTCAGAATTCTAGAATCCTTGGATGTTCTCAATTCTAGAATCTTAGGATATCAGAATACTAGAATCCCAGCATATCTGAATTCTGGAATGTTAGGATGTCAGAATCCTAGAATCCTTGCAGCTTCTCAATTCTAGAACTTTAGGATATCAGAATTCTAGAATTCTAGAATGTCTGAAATCTAGAATGTTACGATGTCTGAGTCCTAGAATACATGTATATTTGAATTCTACATTCTTAATGTACCATAATTGTAGAAACCTAGGATGTCTGACTTCTGGAATGTTGGGGTGTCTGAATTATAGAATACTAGAATATATGAATTACAGAATCTTAATATATCAGAATTCTAGAAATCTAGCATGTCTGAATTCTAGAATGTTCGAATGTCTGAATCCTGCAATACCTGAGTAACTGAATTCTAGATACTTAAGTTATCAAAATTCTAAAATCTAATGATGTCTTAGTTCTAGAATGTTATGATGTTACAATTCTTGTATCCTTATTGGTTCTCAATTCCAGAATCATAGGATATCAGAATTCTTGAATTCTAGAATATCAGAATTCTAGAATGTTAGGATATCAGAATACTAGAATTCTTGGAGGTTCTCAATTCTAGAATCAAAAGATATCATAATTCTAGAATTCTAACACGTCTGAAACCTAGAATGTTAGGATGTCTGGATACTAGAATACCCATATATTTGAATTCTATATTCTTAAGTTACCATAACTGTAGAAATGTAGCATGTCTGGCTTCTGAACTGTTAAGGGGTCTGAATTTTAGAATACTCGAATATTTGAATTATAGAATATTAAGATATCAGAATACTAGATATCTAGCATGCCTGAATTCAAGAATGTTAGATGTCTGAACTGTGGAATACCTGGATAACTGAATTCTAGATAATTAAGGTATCAAAATTCTACAATCAAAGAATGTCAGAATTCTAGAATGTTAGGATATCAGAATTCTAGAATCCTTGGAGGTTCTCAATTCTAGAATCTTAAGATATCAAAATTCTAGAATCCTAGCATACATGAATTCTAGAATGTTATGATGTCAGAATTCTATAATCGTTGGTGGTTCTCTCTTTTATAATCTAAGGATATCAGAATCCTAGAATCCCAGTATATCTGAATTCGAGGATGTTAGGACGTCAGAATGCTAGAATCCTTGGATGTTCTCAATTCTAGAATCTTAGGATATCAGAATCTTAGAATCCCAGCATATCTGAATTCTAGAATGTTAGGATGTCAGAATTCTAGAATCCTTGCCGCTTCTCAATTCTAGAACTTTAGGATATCAGAATTCTAGAATTCTAGAATGTCTGCAATCTAGAATGTTATGATGTCTGAGTCCTAGAATACCCACATATTTGAATTCAAGATTCTTAAGGTATCATAATTGTAGAAATCTAGGATGTCTGACTTCTGGAATGCTATTGTGTCTGATTTATAGAATACTAGAATATCTGAATTAAATAATCTTAAGATATCAGAATTCTAGCAATCTAGCATGGTTGCATTCTAGAATGTTTGGATATCTGAATCCCGCAATATCTGAATAACTGAATTCTAGATAATAAAGTTATTAAAATTCTAAAATCTAAAGATGTTTTAATTCTAGAATGTTATGATGTCACAATTCTTGAATCCTTGAAGGTTCTCAATTCCAGAATAATAGAATATCAGAATTCTAGAACCCTAGAATATCAGAATTCTAGAATGTTAGGATATCAGAATACTAGAACCCTTGGAGGTTCTCAATTCTGGAATCTAAGGATATCAGAATTGGAGAACCCTAGCATATCTGAATTATAGAAACTTATTATATCAGAATTCTAGAATTATAGCATATCTCAATTCTAGAATATTTGGATGTCAGAATTATAGAATCCTTGAAGGTTCTCAATTCTAGTACCTTAGGATATCAGAATTCTAGAATTCTTGCCTATCTGAATTGTAGAATGTTAGGATGTCAGAAATCTAGAATCCTTGGAGGTTGTCAATTCTTCAATCATAGGATATCAGAATTCTAGAATCCTAGCATATCGGAATTCGAGAATGTTAGGATGTCAGAATGCTAGAATTCTTGGAGGTTCTCAATTCTTGAATCATAGGATATCAGAATTCTAGAATCCTAGCATATCTGCATTCTAGAATGTTTAGATGTCAGAATTAAAGAATCCTTGGAGGTACTCAATTTTGGAATCTCTGGATATCAGGATTCTAGAATTCTAGAATATCTGAATTCTAGAATGTTAGTATGTCAGAATTATAGAATCCTTGGAGGTTCTCAATTTTAGAATCTCAGGATATGAAAATTCTAGGATTCTAGTATATCTGAATTTTAGAAGATTAAGATGTCTGAATTCTAGCATACCCAGATAACTGAGTTCTAGATACTTAAGGTATCAGAATACTACAATCAAAGGAAGTCTGAATTCTAGAATGTTAGGATATCAGAATTCTACAATCCTTGGAGGTTCTCAATTCTAGAATCTTAAGATATCAGAATTCTAGAATTCTAACATGCCAGAAATCTAGAATATTAGGATGTCTGGATACTAGAATACCCTTATATTTCAATTCTCTATTCTTAAGATACCATAATTGTACAAAGGTAGGATGTCTGGCTTCTGGAATGTTAGGGGGTCTGAATTCCAGAATACTAGAATATCTGAATTACAGAATCTTAAGATAGCAGAATCCTAGATATCTAGCATGTCTGAATTCAAGAATATTAGATGTCTGACTCGTGGAATACCCAGATAACTGAAATCTAGATACTTAAGGAATGAAAATTTTACAATCAAAGGATGTCAGAATTCTAGAATGTGAGGTTGTCTCAATTCTAGAATCCTTGGAGGTTCTCAATTCTACAATCATATGACATCAGAATTCTAGAATCTTAGCATATATGTATTTTAGAATGTTAGAATGTCAGAAGTCTAGAATCCTTGGAGTTTCTCAATGCTAGAATCTGGGGATATCAGAAATATAGAATTCTAACATATCTGATATCTAGAATAGTTGGATGTCAGAATTCTAGAATCCTTGGAGGTTCTCAATTCTAGAGTCATAGGATATCAGAATTCTAGAATCCTAGCATATCTGAATTCTAGAATGTTAGGGTGTCAGAATTCTAGAATTCATGGAGGTTCTCAATTCTAGAATCTTAGGATATCAGAATTCTAGATTTCTAGCATATCTGAATTCTAGAATGTTAGGATGTCAGAATTCTAGAATACCTGTGTATTTGAATTCTACATTCTTAAGGTATCAGAATTCTAGAAATCTAGCATGTCTGAATTGAAAAAAGCTAGGATGTCTTTATTCTAGAATACATAGATAACTGAATTCTAGTTACTTAAAGTATCAGAAAGCTACTATCAAAGGACGTCTGAAATCTAGAATGTTAGGATGCCAGGATTCCAGATTCGTTGGAGGTACCCAAGTCCAGAACCTAAGTATATCAGATTTCTAGAATCCTAGCCTTTCTGAATTGTAGAATGATAGGATGTCAGAATTCTAGAATCCTTGGAGGTTCTCAATTCTAGAAAGTTAGGATATCAGAATTCAAGAATTCTAGAATTTCTGAATTCTAGAATGTTGGGATATCAAAATTTCAGAATCTTTGGAGTTTTTCAATTTTTGAATCTTAGGATATCCTTATTACTAGAATCCAAGCATATCTGAAGTTTATGATATTAGGATATCAGTATTCTACAATCCTTGGTGGTTCTCAATTCTAGAATCTAAGGATATGAGAATTCTAGAATCCTAGCATGTCTGAATTCAAGAATGTTATGATATCTGTATTCTAGAATACCCATATTACTGAATCCTAGATACTTAAAGTATCAGAATTCTACAATCAAATGTGTCTGAATTCTACAATGCTACCATGTCAAAATTCTAGAATCCTTTTGATTCTCAATTCTAGAATAAGAGGATATCCCATGTCTAGAATTCTAACATGTCTGAAATCAGGAACGTTAAGATGTCTGAATTCTAGAATACCCATATAATTCAATTCTACACTCTTAAATTATCACAATTGTAGAAATCTAGGATGTCTGATTTCTTAAATGTTAGAGTATCAGAACTATAGAATACTAGAATATCTGAATTATAGAATCCTGAGAATCAGAACTCTAGAAATCTAGCATGTCTGAATTGAAGAAAGTTAGGTTGTCTTTATTCTAGAACAGATGGATAACTGAATTCTAGATACTTAATGTATCAGAAGTCTGCAATCAAAAAATGTCTGAAATCTAGAACGTTAGGATGTCAGAATTCTAGAATCCTCGGGCGTTCTCAATTCTAGAATCTTAGGATATTAGAATTCTAGCATGTCTGAAATCTAGAATGTTAGAATATCTGAATTCTAGAATACCCATATATTT
>CAUYQU010090677.1:0-42830 GCA_963574635.1 Cheracebus regulus
TATCCGGCCAAACTAAGCTTCATAAGTGAAGGAAAAATAAAATTTTTTGCAAACAAACAAGTACTCAGAGATTACATCACCACCAGGCCTGCTTTACAAGAGCTTCTGAAAGAAGCACTACACATAGACGGGAACAACCAGAATCAGCCATTCCAAAAACATACCAAAAGGTAAAGAACATCACCATAATGAAGAATCTACATCAACTAATGGGCAAAACAGCCAGCTAGCATTACCAGAAGCTGCAATTTTTGTCTCGATAAAACAGACTTTAAAACAACAAAGAACACAAGAAACAAAGAGGGGCATTACATGGTGGTGAAAGGATCAATGCAACAAGAAGAGCTAACGATCCTAAATATATACACAGCTATTCTTTTAATTTATTTTCTTGTTGAGATAGTATGGATGCCTCCTTATTATTTTCCCATGTAATATCCAGCTTTGTCACCTGAACTTTTGGGGATGGAAATATATTAAATTTTCATCAATAAAAAGCACACAGAGACTATCTGTACTTCAGGCACTTGCCAGTATGTGGACACATGAATCGACTATCATCTAACTCCTGCCAGATATTTAACTGAAATAATGGTTAATTGAGATAGAGAGAGAGAAACCGACTATCTTTTGAAGAGCCATGTCAACCAATCACTTTCATAGATTTTCTCTGCTCTATACCTCTCAGTTTAGAACATCAGAAAGTAGCATAGTTAAAGTTATATTAATTGCTATACACAAAGTTTCACAGAATCCTGATTGAATAAATATTGCCTCAGTTTTAGAGAACAATGTTATAATTCTTATACTAGTTAAGAAATTACCATAAAATATTGTAGAATACTAATAGAAAGAAATTACCATAAAGTATTATAGCTGCAAATAAAATCCAAAATTGCTTGGAGGCCTGCAAGCTTCTGCATTATACACTCCTCCTGATCCTTCCTAGCTTACTTGATGCCACCTTCCCTCCACCACATGATGCCCTAGTCACATTGGGCTTTTTTCAGTTTCTGACTCAGGGCCTTGTGTGCTAAACCTTCGCTTATAATTTCCTTTCTTCTTTGTTACAGAACATTTCTCTTTTTATTTTTATTTTTTCAGTCCACAAACATTTATTGCACACCTAAGCTATGCCTATCTCTGAACAGCAGTGGATAAGACAGACTTACACAGCAGTGAACAATATAACGTAAACTCCATGAGAATAGGAGTTTATATTCTAGGGACAGAGTGACAAACAAATGAACAATTTCCAAAATGCACAGGATGTATGGGGAACAGTTTGGTGTGAGAGAGTATGTGTAAGGACTAAGGAATATAAGATTTTGTAGCAGTAAGGCTATTTGGTAAAAATATTTGGATTGCAAAAGGGCAGTGTTTTGGGGATTAGAAAAGCAGAGAAGTGACAAGTGAGTTTTTTGAAAAATAATTTATTATCATATATTTAAGGGGTACAAGTGCAGGTTTCTTACATGCATATATTGCATAGGGATAGAGTATGGGCTTTTAGTGCATGCATCACCAGAATAGTGAACATTGTACCCAAAAGGTAGTTTTTCAGCCCTACCCCCTGCCCACCCTCCCACCTCTCATAGTCTCCAGTGTCTATTATTCCACTCTGCATGTGCACATGTACATATAGTTTAGCTCCCACTTATTAGTGAGAACATGTAGTATTTGATTTTCTGTTTCTAAATTATGTCACTGAGGATAATGATCTCCAGTTCCATCCATGTTTCTGCAAAAGACATGTTTTCATTATTTTTTATGACTAATATTTTAGAAGTTTGTGGAGATCCTAGATGCTCCACCACATGATGCCCTAGTCACATTGGGCTTTTTTCAGCTTCTGGTGTGTGTATATATATCAGTTTGTTTCATCAATGTTTTGTAGTTCTCCTTATTGAGATCTTTCACTTCCTTCATTAAATATATTCCTAGGTATTTTATTTTTGTGTCATGTTAAGTGAGTTTGCCTTCTTGATTTGGTCCTTAGCTAGATTATTATTGGTGTATAGAGACACTACCAATTTCTGTAACCTTATTTTGTATCCTGAAACTTTATTGAATTCATTTATCAAATCTAAGAGTTTTTTTTGGTGGAGTCTTTAGGATTTTCTAGATATATTGTCGTGTGATCAGCAAACAAGGATTCTTTGACTTCCTCTTTTCTAATTTGAATGCCTTTATTTTTTCTCTTGCCTGATTGCTCTGGTGAGGATTTCTAGTACCATGCTGAATAACAGTGGTGAAAGTGGGCATCGTCTTCTTGTTCTAGTATTTAGATTAGAAAGATTAAAAAGGGAATTAGAAATCATTAGGAGGAATGATTTCAAGTTTTCCCATTACGTATGATGTTGGCTGTGATTTGTCATATCTGGCCTTTATTATGTTAAGATATGTTGCTTTTATGCCTAGTTTGTTGAGGATTTTTATCATGAAGCAATGCTGAATATCATCAAAGATGTTTTATGCATCTACTGAGATGATCATGTGTTTTTCGTCCTTAATTCTGTGTACGTAAATGTATCACATTTATTGATTTGAGTGTATTGAACCATCCTTGCCTCCCTGGGATTCAGCCCACCTTAATACTGTGTATTATCTTTTTGATGTGCTGTTGGCTTTGATTTGTTAGTATTATGTTGAGGATTTTTGCATCTGTGTTCATCATTGCGTAGTCTGTAGTTTTCTTTTTGTTGTTGTGTCCTTGCGTGATTTTAGTATCAGGGTGATACTGGCCTCATACAATGAGTTAGGGAGAATTCTCTCCTGCTCAATTAAAAAAATAGTTTCAGGAGGATTGGTATTAGTTTTTTGTATTTTGGTACTATTTGGCTGTGAATCCATCTTGTCCTGGGCTTTTTTTTTTGTTGAGAAATTTTTTATTACTGGTTCAATCTTGCTATTCATTACTGGCCTATTCCAGATTTCTTTTTCTTTCTGCTAGAGAAAATTTTTAATCATTGTCTGGTCTCATCCTAACTTGTCTTTTCCTCAATGGAGGCTTTTCTGTCCACCTAATATAAAATCACTTCTCTATTATTCTCATTTTTATAACACTGTATATTTTATACAGTTTATCTTATACTACAATTATATAGGGTTGTGGTTGTTAAATGACTTGCTCTTACACTGAATTGAGTTCCACAAGGGCAAAGAATGCATGTGTTTATCACCACAGTTTCAGTATATACTTGAGTAGACAAATAGCATAGCATAAGAAATAATCTGTTTCATTTGTTCTAAACTGAATATGATAAGTAACATGTATATTTTTTGCTAGAAGTGAAAAGAGAATTAAATGCCTATGTAAGAATTTAATTATAAAGGTAGACATATAAACATTCACTAAGTAACATGGTATCACTCTGCCACCAACAATGAACAAGTTCATATGTATGCCTTTGCAAAATTTTAAATGATGCATGACATAGACCTAGTTTGTCACTTTGAAGTAATTGAAAGAATAGTTTAGAGGGTATAAATATCTCCCCAAGAACAATTTGAGTAGATAACAGGAGGATGAGCTGGAATTGACTATGTGCAGTAAGAAGGAACAGAACAAAAAAAATCTTTGGAGAGAAGGAATGCCTATTCCAGAGAACTAAAAGAAGGTTACTGGGATGCAGAGGTGAATAGGAGATTTGTGTGAAATTGCTGATTAAGTGGTCAAGGACCATGAAAGCTTTATAGTTCACTGTTATGGACTGTTTGTGTCCTCCCCAAAATTCATAATTTGAAGCCCTGACCTTCAGTGTGTCTGTATTTGGGGATAGGGTCTGTGAAGAGGTGATAAAGATTAAATGACATTAAAAGGGTGGGTCCTTAATCTGAAAGGGTTGGTGATTTTATAAGAAAAGAAAGAGATGTCAAAATGAGCTTTCTGTCCACTATTTGAGGACGTGATGAGAAGCTGGCCATCTGCAAGCCAGCAAGATAGCCCTCACTAGAAACTAAACCTTGTTAAGCCTTAATCTTGGAATTTCTAGCCTTCAGGACTGTGAGAAAATATATTTTTGTTGTTAAAGCAGTGGGATCTCTTTTATTTTGTTCTGGCAGCCTAGGTAGACTGAGGAAGTAATATCAAAGAAGTTAGTCTTTACCTTAAAGGAAGTTAGAAATTATTGAGTGGTATTCTGTCCTAACATAAAACAATTGCTCTTTCTACCATTTTCAAGTTATTTCAGTAAATATCTAGACTTTTTAATAGTTAGATTTAGGAACATAAGGAGTCTTGATACTAGATGTCATTGTAATAAAAGGAATTCTCATTTGTTTGTTTTTGTTTCGAGACAGAGTCTCACTCTTTTGTGGAGTGCAGCAACATAATCATAGCTCACTGTAGCCTCCAATTTTTAGGCACAAGCAATCCTTCCACCTCAGCCTCTTGAGTAGCTAGGATTACAGGCCTGTGCCACCACACTTGGCTAATTTTTTTTTTTTTTTTTTTTTTTTTTGTAGAGGTGGGATCTCATTGTGTTGTTCAGGCTGGTCTTTAACTCCTGGCCTCAAGTGATCTTTCCACTTTGGCCTTCTGAAGTACTGGATTATAGGTGTAAGCCACTGCACCTGGTAGGAAAAGAAATTCTTAAACTTATTCTGTCAAATATGTGGAGTTGGATATAACATAAGAATAAGAATGTACACCCAAAGAAGTCCTTACTCTTTGTCCATTGGCACACTCCTTACATTAAAATAAGACCCATAATAACCTTTTAATGGTAGGAGCAACCAGTTCAATAGTGAATCAGATAACAGAAATCTCTGTGCAGAGGAGAAACTCAGGACCAATAGAAATCTAGATCTAAATTATTATTCCCAGTGTGTCAGACTGCTATACTTGCCGGATTCTCATACTTTATCCCTACTAATGCAATAGGCCTGACACAACCTTCCTTATCAACCACATATCTTGAATATCATTCATCTCATCAATGAAAAAGTATTACTGACATAGATTAGATGAATTAACAAACCCTCTGGTTTATATTTCTTTAACTGTGTGGCAGATGCGTCTTGTAGCCATTCCTGAAGTGTTGATTACTGATTAGTGTACTTCAAATGCAAACTAACAATCCTTACACTGTAAACTGAAGTTAATTTATTTACATGTACATAACACTATTTATACTAAAATGTTTTTAAAGTAAATTATCCCATAGATAGTATGACAAAGAGTTTTCACTGGATATAGTCACGTTTCTTTTCTTAGGCCACCTTGCTAGCAATTGGGAAAATAGAGGAAGGGGAATGGCAGAGATATTGTGGAAAGACCATTTAAAGAAAGCATATGAATTGAAGTTAAGCCAAAATGGAGGCATTTTGGATGGAGAAAAGTTAGCAGATTTAATGTTTTTTAAAGATAAACAAAAGAATTAAAATTAAAATTTCATTTAAATTAAAGAATTAAATATTAAATATTGTGAGGGAGTTGAAGGCATCAAGAATGATTTCTGTGTTTAACTTGCTCAGCTAAATAATGGAGGTGCTGTTCACTAGGATGAACATCCATCCTACACTGTGTAACACACTTATGTGAAACTTCTATGGGACAGGGTAACACACTTATTTGAAACTTTCGATATAGAAACAAAATCACAGACAAGGAAACATAGTTAAAGATTAAACTTGGGAGTAGAAGACCAAGATTTTATACTTATTCTATTATTTTGCAGACACCTTTGAGCCATTTTAGGAGAGATGTTGTGAAGGAAGTTTAATGTACTGTATTGCTCTGGAGCTCACAAGAGAGTTTATATGTGGAGATATAATTTGGGAGTCATCTAATTGCCCATGGCAGTTAAGTTTATTAGTGTGATTGAACTATCTAGAGAGAGAGAACATAAAAAGTGAAAATAGAAGAGAATCTATGAATGAGACCTGAAGAACTACTTCTAAGAACTTGTTAGAAGATGAGTTTGTAAAGAAGAAATAGCCATATAGACATGAAGAATAATAAGGGAATATCATGGAAGCTAATGGAAGAATAGGTTCCAGAAAAGAGAAGCGTCATTGGTATTACTGCAGTGAAAAGTCAAGAAAAGTTATCTAAAATTTTGTTTTGTAGGGTAGAGAGGACGTTGACCTTCGGACTGCTATTGATGTTAGAATGAGGGAATGGAAACTACATGTAGTGAAAGAAGAGTGACTGGAAGTTCAGGAAACGGCCAAGGTTTTTTGAATAGTTGTCTGAACCTTGATTCCTTTTCCCATGTACAGTGTCCTTTCCTCGTGCCCTCCACCATTATTTAATATTCTTACGCTGTGTTCAGTTCACACAGTATAAAATGCTATTTTGGCTTAAAGTATTTTTGTTTGTTTGTTTTGAGACTATTTTCTTCAGTTAAATAAATGTATATTTTATGTAGAGTACTTCCATGGTAGGTATATGCTTTATCAATATTTTTGGTCATTGCCAGTATTTTGGCAGTAATAATTTTTAGGTTCCTAAGATAATTTGTGACAATGATTCTAAGAGATAATTAAGGGAATACCTTTATAATCTGGCTTAAGTCTAGTCCTGGATGAAGCATGTGCTTATAAATCATAGCTACTATTGAATTTTCCCTTATTGGTTCCAAGATTTTAAAATTTATTCTTTCTGGTTCTTTAATATAAATCAGAAAGTTATAGGTGTTGATGTAACATTATGAACTTTGAAGTAAATGTAAATGGTTACACTTTAGATACTGTTAATTCTAAGCACAATTAGATTTTAACTATCTTGACTCTGATTATATTCAGTATTATAAATTACATTTGTTCCAAAAGAAGTCTGTGAGGCATATCTGCTATTATTTCATATAAACATTAAAGACAAATTATATGGTAATTACAACATGATGTTCAATCAAGATGAAAATGTGTTACATCATTGGCAAAGAGCCAGAAGGAGCTTTATTCCAATATGGTGCTTAAGTATAATATCAATATTATATATGCTGTAATTAGGAATTTGACATTAAAGGAGATTCTGTTGATTATATATTGTTGATTTAAATATCACCTTTAAAGGAGAAGTGTTCAAAAACTATATTTTACCCTTGATAGGTAAAGAAAAGTCCACTTATACATGGGTGCGAAATGATGAAACACATGGACACGTAGAGGGGAACAACACACACTGGGCATATCAGAGGGTGAAGTGTGGGAGAAAGGAGAGGATCAGGAAAAATAACTAATGGATACCAGGCTTGATACCTGGTTGATGAAATAATCTATACAACAAACCCCCATGACACGAGTCTACCTATATAACAAACCTACACTCATATCCCTGGACTTAAAAGTTTTTAAAAAGGTCCTTAATAAAGCTTTATAACCCTGTCTTTTTCCCATCTGGCTGAGCCTGTTTGAGGCCTTAGCTTATGCCTATTATCCCAGGAGGCTTTTCCTGGTCTGTTTGTTTGGGAAAGATGTCTCTTATTTTCAGTGACATAGCAGCCTGATCAATCATATTTATTACTTTTTGCACACTGAAACATTATTATTATCTGTTAATCTCTTCTGCTGGGCATTCCTCAAAAGAATAAATCATTCTTATCCATTGTTTTTGATAAATCTCAGATTTAGTAGGCTGTAGTCACATAATAGGAGCTCAGTTTAGTCATGTTCAAGTAAATAAAATTAGTTTAAGTAACAAACTAGTGCTATTTAGGGTTTTCTAGGGGATCTTGTCATGCACTAAAAACCTGGAAGAGGCAATTTTTATTTGTGGAAACAAGTTGCAGAAAAAAAGAGTGTGCATGTTCCCATCCTCACACATTGTAGATTGCCCCTTGCCTTAGACTCCTTCTCTGGGGCAGTGTATCACACTTATTTGAAACTTTAAATATAGAAACAAAATCACAGAGGAGGAAGAAACTTTAGAAAATCCAGTCCACTGATCTCTGTCACTTAGTGAATAAACTTCTTTGTTTCCACTGCACTTTCAATGTATAATGGATATCTTTTGTTTCCACCCCATTTAGTATCCATTCTGCCTGTCTCTGGTGACAGCGTATTCCATATTCCACTCTTGGTCAATGCCCTAATTCTAGAACAGGTAAAGGGCAAAAGATTCAGGTCCTTTACCTGTTCTACAGTTGGATCGTTGTGCCACTTTTAAAATTAGTTTGCATTAGAAAACACATATATGAGTTTGGCTTTCTGCCTCTTCCTCAGTTAGAAGTGAAGCCAAGACAGGAGTATTGGGTTGTGTGTATTTACCATTTCCTATTCACACTCTGATTTCTACCCACATTGTTCTTCAACATGTATCAAGTCATGAATAGCCAGTGACCAAAAGATTATTATAAATATTAAAGGGAAATATAAAGTGATCTCTGGGTCTTTCAGATCTGATGATTTTTTTTGATGAATATGATAAAGTACATTATTTGCATAAGAAAGCCTACCATTTCATCATCAACAATGGCTCTAGACTATATAAATTGCATCTACTGTGTGAAAATTATGGCCTATTTACATAGAAATCTTTTTCAATTCACAAATGTTAAAATGATTAAATTATGCTGGAGTAATTTAGGAAGGTCCCTTTAGACTAAGAAATTTCAGATTCTGTTAGATTAATGAAATAGAAGTTGAAACCTCATAACCTCTCTGAAACTAGAATGTAATAGGAAATTTTAAAACAAAAATCTATTCTGAATTTTGGTTGCATGTTTTTAGACGGGTAATCTTTTTTAGGCTTGCTTTCTTCTTTAAGATCCTTCCCTCAGGAACTTAAAAGAAAAACTAAAATGAAATTTTGTTCACTAAAGTAAGCACCCTGCCCCAAGGTTTAGCAAAGTGCATCCTGTCTCACTGTTTCTGCTGAGGCATCTACAAAAAGGAAAAAAAAAAAAATCGGTTTACAAAGTTTGCCCCTCTGGCCAGTTTTTCTCACTTAAAAACAATGAATCCAAGGGGGAAAAAGGGAAAGTTAAAATATCTTATTAAAAGTTTTTTTTTGGGGGGGGGGGGACTTTTTTAAACCAATATCTTGTTAAACATTTTTTTTAACTAATATCTTGTTAAAAGTTTCCTTTAAGTCTCCAAAATTTTATGAAAGTGAAGAAACTAAATTATACTGAAAGCACTGGCCTAATAAAACAACTTGCAGTGAATAGAGTTACTACTTCATTGTTGTAATGTGTTCTTTTCATCAGTTGAAATTTCTCTTCAAATGCACCATAAGTTGAATAGGTGATAGCAATAACAAGAGCCTTATTCATAAAAGATTAATTAACAGGTATATTTTGAGTGGAATTTAGGACAGAGATAGTCCAAGCTGGAAATAAATAATCTGGAGATTGCAGAAGCAAGGTGTGGAAAAGATTACTTTGTAGTGCTAAATATTCCAATCTAACTGGGTAAATTTATCAAAAATAACTTCTGGAATGGCCCCTTACTGGCCTGAGTACTTGTTGGCAACTGCAAACAATTTTAATGTAAAATGGAAACAATTGATAAATGTGTCTTTAAAAATTAACGTATCTTTGATACTAAAAGTTAAATAGACCAATGTTTCCTGTGTACTTTTACCTAAATATATCAGTGATAGACTTAGATTAAAGGCAGAAATAACTTTAACATGTCCGTTTCAAAGTTTTAATGAAAGTTTCAAATTATGCAATGAGGGGTCATTGATTCACCTCTAATGAGCACTGCAGAATCATGACATACTTTTATTCAGAGTGCATTTAATGAATAAGGGTGGATGTGTCACTGTAACACTAGGGATTTGGTCTAGGTTCTGCTGCTCACCACACAGAAAGCCAATGACGAGACCACAATTATTGCCAAGGTCAGGTGCTATAGCCAAGGAGATGGGAGGGAGCTCAGTCTCAAATTGATCTCTCTGACTAAAATTGGAGGTTTATATAGCAGGGAAGAAATTTAACAATGCACAGGAAAATCGGAACTCAGAAGGCCTAAGGAAATAATCATGATGAATGAGGGGCCTGGTGTCCCACTGTCTGGATGTGGGGATTTGGTACTTTGACACTTTGTGAGAGGCCTGGGGGTCCTTTCTGGAGGAAGGAACTCATAGGAAACAAACGTAAGTTTCAAGCTTTAAGACCAGAAGGGTCAATTTCTATGTTTATACAAAAAACTATGGGACTGTTGCATTGGTTTCAGATGTTGAAACCGGAGAACCATCTGCACAAATATTAAAACTGCCAAAGATAGAATCATATAATGAAGACTAGAGTTAATTGCCGTAATGAGGTTGTTAGTGCAAACTGGGATTCCCACACACCCTGTTCTCCTTGAATCATATGCTGAAAGTTCCCACAAGGAAATGATTTAGTTTGTGAGATGCCTCCTGGACCCATTAAGCCTTTGGAAATGAGTACAGTGATATAACAGTATTGAGAACACAGAGGCATCCTTTGGTTTTCCCCTAATTGTGTTCTGGAAAACACTAATCTGGAGATGTACTTCAGGGAGAAAAAGTCATGGCATGTTTGGAATGCACCACATGCCATCTCTCTCAAAGAATCACTGTTTAGATTAGCACAATAGAGGTTGGAAAATATTTCATTAAAGAAAATTTGACTTTATTAGCTGCATACTTCTCAAAACTTAGGTAACATTGAAACTCCATTTTCAAGTAACTTCTATTAATATAACATCAAAGAGAACTAGTAAAATAGGAGTATTTGGGGAAATACTGACATAACATCCCTTTACAATTGGAATCAGTGCCAAACTATTAAAACTAAGAGATTATGTATTTCAGCCATTGAAATGGAATATACTTTTTTTAAGCTAATGAAATAAATTCCTACATTCCAGTTAATGTATCAGTTTCTGAGAGTTGCATTAGCATGAGACAGATCCTCAGAGGTTTGTCCTTTTTAGGCACCTGTGCAAAATAATTGTGATCTTGCCCTGCAAAGCTGAATATTAAATGCAGAAATGTGATTACGCTAAGAGACTAGCACATTTTGAGATCTTAACTGGTGAACGGTACATATTTGAATGGTATTGTAATGTAAAAATAGCACAGACATCCACTTTGAGGAAATGTAGTGGCCCTACTTGAAGTTTAATAATGATCAAAATAAGAATTGTTGCACAGTTGGGACACTGACTTGCAGTGTAACCTGTAGAAAAGCTTTCAACCTGTTTGACACTGTTTTGTTATCTCTTACTCATAGATATCAAAAGGAAAAAGAGTGTAGTTGAAAGAACTTTCAGACTAAAGAAAATATTATGGGTGCTTAATGATTGAACCATCTTAATGTGATCAGCTTCATGGAAGAAACTGCCTAAATGAACACTGTGATTATTCCCAGGCTGGACATTGCTGAATATTGTCAACACTCCATATGGGATAGAAATGATCTGTTCATTTAGACTATGACTGGGAAGAATGTGAGCAAGTGTGCATACTTCAATATCCTTTACTCTTCAGACAACATATGGCATTTGAGGACACCAGCTCACAGGTTCTTTGTACACTCTCTTGTTTTTCCTTCTGGCATAACAATTCACTGCTCTAATCTGCCTTTCTGTTTGTTCAGGTAGCATCCATTTATGTAACTTTTTAGGCTTAATAAAGTGACATAAAACATGGCCTTAAGCAAATGGTTGTACTATCCATCAATTCAGTGACTTAAGAGATGATGCCATTACATATAAAATGGAACCATTGTTTAGCATTTTTACCAGCGGCGTTGCTTCTTTCAGAGTTCCCATACTTTCTGTAATGAAATGGCTGAAACCTTGAATACATTGCGAAGGGGGACACTTTGCATTGTGTACACTTATGCCCTACTTGAGAATCATCATCTGCTGACAATTACATAAATGAACTGAAGACACTGCAGGTTATGTGCATTTCCATTTCAAGAAGATTGCCTTTTTATTGTTTCTTATTTTGCATTGATACCACGAAGTTGTAAAAAGAAGAGTGGAAATAAAAGCAAGTGGAAATGAAGGTATTTCAATTGAGTAATGTCCAGGAGTCTTAGCTCTGAAAGTGTATCATTCATTTATAGAGCAGAACACCCGTATTACTAATGCCTTTAACATTTTTAAATGCTACCAAATGTTTCTCTTGACTAACGTATTCCAAGGGGGTCCCTATAACTCTTTCTGGTCACTCAGGTACTGCTTTCTAAATTACCATGGTAGTAGATTCAATTACTATTGTACTCTCTCAGTGGCCTAAAAGAATAAATGGTCTTCCTAAAATCCTTTTTTAAAATATTTTTCCCCTAAGGAAAAGCTCAGAGTGTAACAGCTGGATAGTACCTTAGAGATTATCTGATTCAATGTTCCATAAATATTCCTGATGATAAAACTCTACTGAGAATTTGTTTTAAAAATACAGATTCTCAGGCTGCTGCCCTTGGATACTCTGTTACAATATATTTGAAATTGAGCCGGGGAATCTATATTTTGTAACAAAGATTCCAGATGACTTTTAGGATCAGGTAGCTTTAGAAAAACTAAATTAGTTCAACTTTTTTATTTTATAGAGAGTAAGAAGATGTCCAGATAGACTGATTCATCTGAGTTGAAATAGTGGGATTAGTTCAGGAAAAAATGTTGATGGCAACCTTTTTGCATCCCATAGTGGGGACTAGGATAATTTATTATCTTTGAATGTAAGTTGCCTTCTCTATTGTATGGAATGGTGTCATTCATGATGGAGATGTGATAGGAGAGGATATACCTTGCTGTATATACAGCAGTGGTTCTGAACTGGGGATGATTTTGCACTCCAAGTAACATTTATCAAGATCTGGAGACATTTATGGTGTCAAAACTGGAAGATGCTACTGCTGTTATTTAATGGGTAGAGGTAGGGATGCTCCTAAACATCTTACAATGCTCAGGATTACTTTTCCCCTCTCCAACAACGAATTATTTAGGCCAGAATGTCAATTGTATCCATATTAGGAAACCCTGATATACCCCTTAATCCCTTCTTGAGCTTCATCTTTGTCTGAACTATTTAAGAGTAATATCTGGACAATTTGAGAAATAGGTCTCTGTTTTCTATTTTCTTCTTGAGATTACATAGAAAGCCTATATCAAAGCTAAGTGGGTCATCTCTTGGTCCATGTTGGGCTATACTTAGACTGGATACAGTTATTATTTTGGTTTTGGATTATACAGCAAATCCTTTCAAGATGCTTCCCACTTATACTCACGCATCTAAACCTGCCTTTTCATGGCACACCTCAACTATATATGCTTTGACCTTTCAGTATTCTGTGCCTAGGTCACCCAAACTCTGATTCCCAACATCAGCAACAAGGTACAGTGTCAATATCTGCTGATTTTGAACATAAATTTGGAAAGAGGTTTTGGCTGAAATCAGCCCAGAAGTTAAGTGAATGCAATACTCAATTTACTTACAGTAACTTACTTACTAAATTGATCTGATTTTATTTTGTTAATATTTCTCAATTCTATATTCTTTTTCCTATTTCTGGCATCAGTACTTAATTTAGATCCTTATTTTCTTTTTCATGAAGCATTGCCATGAATAGTTAAATAATATCTTAACTTCTTTGCCATTTTGGCCATCTTCCCATCCATTTTACACCTAAAATTATGTTGGTAAAGTGCGTTTTTCTGATTATACCAATCAGTTGTTTCTCCTCACCTACAGGAGTGTTTCTCAAACTTGAGTTATACATGGAATCTTCTAAAAGGGGAAACATTGTTTCGTCACTGTACCATCTTAAATTACTTTATTATAAAATTAATTACATATGAGTAAACTCAAAACTGAATTAATCTTTTTTATGTTGGGGGCTTAATATAATGATAAAACCAAAACATGTTTTCAAGTAAAAAATGAAACAAACTATGCAACAAATAAAGTTCAAACTTGTCATATTAACTTAATATGACAGTTAATGTTGTCCTGAAACTCTAACACTGTGGTAGTCATAGTTCTTTTATTTTCACATGTCCGTGCTTAGTAAGCTGTGATATGACTCAGTTCTTCTAATTCTTTTCTTTATTTCGTCCCTTGCATGTGAACATTTTATTTAAACATAAAAGCTGCATCCATTCTTTTTGCATTAACCCAGGACAGATAATCATTATTGCAACTAAAATGCAGAACAAAGATAATCAGAGACACTAGAAATTGAAAAGCTACATCATCCAGGTCTCTTATTATATTTATCTTATCATGAAAATAATAAATTTAAAATGAATTTTAATTTAGCTTATTAAAATAATAAATTTAAAATTCTCATTCTTAACTCACAGCAAAGGTTGTGAGTATGACAACTATTTTTTCAATAGTGGGAAGCAATAACCTATAAAATTGAGTCTAAATGTCATAGCAAGGCGTACAAAGTCCCCAGTGTGCCATCGTTTCCTCATGTTTGCAGGCTCATCTGTTGGGCATTTGTTGCTTCAACACTTACTGCATAGTGTTATTGAGCTCACCAGATTGCCCTGTCTCCTTATTATTTCCAGCCTGTGTGCCTATGCTTTGCTTCTCCATCTTGTTTTGAAATAGAAACAAAAATTTTCACCCCATTTTTGTTTCTATTTCAAAATAATATTTCAAGATCTAATAAGGTATCATCTCTTATAAAACCATTCCTAGAATTCCAGGATAAAATGTCCCCTCCTCTGTAGACTAAATGCACCCTGTGCTGATTTCTAGCCTACCTCCTTCTGTAAAGCAATAATTATTTATTCCTCCAATATACCATAAGCTTCTTGAGAGTAGACATTGTACTGATGACAACTATCCCAGGCTCTAACGTACAGTAGTTGGTAGGTAAATAAATAGCAAAGTACATTGAACCATTTCCAGTTAGAAAGCCATCTCTGATCACTAACTTGGTTTTATTTCCTTTTGTTTGATCGTTTTCCAATACTCAGAGTTGAATATACTTTAAGAAAACATGGCATAGTTGAAGAATTCACTGGATTTAGAATCAGAGAACTTATGTTCACATCCTGTCCTGCCGTTTGTTCTTAGGTGTAAAATGGGGTTAAACAGTCACATTTCCACATCATTTTTTCAGATGTGCAAAATGCTGGCACAATGTCTAACACATACGTATATACTCAATAAATGTTGGTGTCCTTACTACATTATTGTTTTGCTACTTTTTATGGCCTTTAGTGATTTGAAATTATTATTATTACCAGGGAAGCTTCAGATTTATACACTTCCTTATAGTCTAACTTGTAGTTAGACTGAGATCAAGTATTAGATTTTTTTTTTCTGAAAGACCTTTAAGATGACTGTGTATAATAGATGACACAATCAGTCTTTCAACCTCAATGAATACTTTACTCCCTTTAACCATTTATGTTTATTCAGAACATACTTCTTTTATTGCCATGGGCATGAGGGAATTTTTACTTTGTTTTTGCTACCTAGATAAATTTGTCTTCTTCCATCTTTTTGTAGTTTATTTTTGTCAGAAAGACCTACTTTGAGAAACATTTCCTTTACCTACTATATTATCGAATTCCTTTTTTATGCTTTCATATGGATATTAGAACCTGTAGCTTTAGTTCTTTAGATAATAGGCTTAGACTCACTGATAACACAAAATTCATTATAGAGGTATGTCATATAAGTTTAAACAATATGGAAAATTCCTTGAATTTTCTTAGCTTTTACATGTGTTTTATAAATAAAGATAGAGATAAGGTAGATCTGAAAGCAGTTGAGACAAATGTAGCTGATGCCAACAAGGAAAAGAAAAAGAACAAAAAGACTGCAGTTTGTTTATTATAAGATGAAATGCCAGCTGAAAACTATAGAAGGAGTTCCTAAAGGAAAATTTTTAGTAATAGACACTTACTGGTTCAAGAAAATTCAGACTATATGGAAAAGAAAAGGTTTATAGATATGGAAATAGCCAAAGGATGAACTAAGCTTCTAAAAAATGTGATCAGTGTCACTAGAGACAAAGGATCTGAATTTAAATGTAACATCATGAGTAAAAGAAAAATGAAATCAATTTGTCATAAAGCAGCAAGCATGAGTCGACCCACTAGATATCCTTGTTATTACAAATTATTCCTGGTTATGTGTCTTCCTAAAGACTGAAAGCAATGTGTGGCACAGGTGCTTTTGTGTTGGATTAAGGCTACACCTGTCATACCCTGACCGATATCACCTTCTGCCTACTCTCTACATTCAATTCAAACTAAAACCTTGGTGTGTTTGGGTGGAAAGATTTGTGACTAACAGGAAACATCTTTGAACATCTGGAACCTCAGAAGAAATTAATTAGACTCTGGTTTGCCCTGTTTGTCACAATCATGATAAGTACCACTTACCATATGGTAGGAAATAAAAGAGAACCTTAGGGTCTTGTTTTCAAAGTTGGAATAAAGTCTTCTGAGCTGGAAAATCTCAGTGAATAGTTATAAGTTACAAGTATTGACCTCAGGGCCTATCATAACCGGGTTGCCTATATTTGGGCCACAGTTAACATATGTAATTGTTGAAGACAGTGCTGTTTGACAACTTGCACACAGGAAGAGAAATTGAAAGAATTATTTTATGTTTCTACTTTCAGATTTCTTGTAACTAATTAAGAAATAAAATAATTTTGGCTATTATGAAATGCACACCTAAGTTCATTATATTTTGACTTGTTCTTGGTGTTCATTTTAGCTTCTTATGAGGATACCAATATTCATTTATATTTCAGATCCGTTTTAAAAAGATCTTTTTATGCTTTTGTGTCAGCTACTTTATATGCAGTTACCTCCCTTGCTCGTGGAGAACTTGCAGTTTATCAGAGGAGAATAAAAAGATAATTCCTTAAGAGAACCACAAGGCAAGTCACAGGCTTGAAGAAAGTATTTCCAAAACCCATATCTAATTGAGAACTGTTATCCAAAATATACAAAGAACTCTTAAAATTCAACCATAAGAAAATGAACAATCTGATTTTTTTAAATAAGCAAAAGGCCTGAAACAGACACTTCTCAAAGGGGAGATGAAGATGGCAAATAAGCGTATAAGAAGATGCTTGATGTTATTATATATCAGAGAACTGCAAATGAAACACCCATTTACCTATTAGAATGTCCAGAATCCAAAACACTTGACAATACCAAATGCTGGCCAGGATGTGGAGCAACAGAAACTCTCATTCAATGCTGATGGGAATTCAGAATGGTACAGCCACTCTGGAAAGCAGTTAGGCAGTTTTTTACAAAACTAAATGTATTATTACCATTTGATTCAGCAGTCATGCTCCTTGATATTTACCTAAATTAGTTAAAAATATATTCAGATAAAACCCTGCCCACAGATTTTATAGCAGCAGCAGTTGTATTCATACCGGCTGAAACTTGGAAGCAATCAAGATTTTCTTCAGTAAAAGAATAGATAAATCAATTGTGGCACATCCAGACATTGTCAAGCCACAAAAAGGTATGGATGAACTTTAAAAGTATATTTTGAAGTGAAAGAAGCCAATCTGAATAGGCATACTGTATGATTGCAACTATATGACATTCTGGAAAAAAAAAAGAAAAAAGAAAACTGTGGAGACATTAAAAAGATCAGTGGTTGCCAGGGGTAAGTCAAAACAGAGATGAATAGGTGAAACCAAACCATTACCCTGTCGACTGTTGTTTTTGATAAATGTAGAAATTGACCTTTCTGATGTTAAAAAGCTTGATACTTACATTTTGTTTTATCTGAGTTCCTTCATCAGGAAACGATGTTTAGGGCTCTCACAAAAAATATCAAAGAACTGAAACCAGGTCACCACACCAGATGCCTGACCCATCATTCACCATGACTGTTTCCTTGCTCCTCCCAAATGCCTGTTTTCTTACACATTTTTACATTTCTTGCCTGCTATCTAAAGCCCTGGTTTCAGTCAGTTAGGGAGTTGGATTTGAGACTGAGTTCCCATCTGCTCCACTGTAGCACCTGATTAAAACCTTCTTCCTTGGCAATACTTGACATCTCAGTGACTGGCTTTCTGTGTGCTGAGCAGCAGAACTGAGACTGAACCTTTGGTGTTTCAGTAACGTAGGTAGAGCACAGAGGGCTTTTTAGGGCACTGAAACTATTCTGTATGATCCTAAAATGATGGATACATATCATTATACATTTGTTAAAAGCTATAGAATGTATAATATCAGGAGTGAACCTTAATGTAAACCATGGACTTTGGGTAATGATATGTCAATGCACATTCTAACAAATGTACAACTCTGGTGGAAGATATTGACAGCTAGGGAGGCCATGGGTGTATAGAATCAGGATACATGGGAACTCTCCATGCCTTCTGCTCAATTTCACTGTGAACCAAAACTTCTTCCCCAAAATACGTCTATTTAAAAAGATAATGCCTCAATGTTAAGTGTTACGAAAAAAAAGGTTGTAAAATGTGCAGTAACCCAGAGACAAAGGGACATGTTCAACTTAGCTTTGGAAAAGACTTCACAGAAGTGGTAAGTTTTAGAGTGGCATTTCAAAGGCAAGCAGAATTTTGCCTGCAGGAATGGGAAGGCAGGTATTTGAGATAAAGAAGCAGAAGGAAAGCGGTTAAGTAGAAGGGAGAAAACAAGCAAGAGGAGAGTGAGAAGGCACAGCATGTTCTGTGACTTTCTGGTAATTCTGACTGGAACCAGGAGTTTGTAGTAGACAAGGGAGGTCTTTAGACTAATGATACTGGTTGGGAATGATTTTAAATAGCTATTGTAGCCATGTTAATAAGTTTGCAGTCTATCTTTGGAGTCAACGCATTGGGCATTTGTGATGAGTAGAAAAACTAACACTTATTACGTGCTTACCTTGTTATTGTTGGTTTGTTTTGGATTATCACACATAGTCTTAACGACACCCATACTGAGGTAAAAAGAGGTTAAATAATTGCCGCAAGTTCATATAGCTAATCAGTGCCAAAGCTAGGATTCAAATTCAGATATGCCTATATCAAAACTCACATTCCTGACCACCACTCCAAGGGGTGATGTAGCCAAAGATCCAGAGGGGGATGAATTGAATGAAGATTGGAAGTCAATGTGTGTTTCTTTCTTTCTTTCTTTCTTTTTCAGGCCTCAATGCAACAAAATAGACTAGTAGTAGCAGTCAACAGCAATCCTTCATGATGTTTCCCTTGGCCAGAAATGCACTAAGCAGTCTCAAGATTCGAAGCATTCAGCAAAGTATGACAAGAAAGAGCCATGTGAAGCACTCACCTGATTTTCATGATAAATATGGTAATGCTGTGCTAGCCAGTGGCACCGCTTTCTGTGTTGCTGCATGGGTGTTTACAACCACTCAGATTGGAATAGAGTGGAACCTATCCCCTGTTGGCAGAGTTACCCCAAAAGAGTGGAAAAAACAGTAACCATCACAGTTGTTGCAATGACAGAATTATTTAAAAAACCAACTTGTCATGTAAGCACTCTGCTGCTTATTAAAATATAGCATAATTGAAAAAATAAAATGTGCTTTAAAAGTTTAAAAAGTCTTTGAAAATGGTCACTTTATTTATATATATACATATATATGCGTGTATATATATGTATATACACGTATATTTGTGTGTGTGTGTGTGTGTGTATATATATATATATATAACCTGGAAGCCATACAATAGCAGTGGATATAGATTACAGTGGATTAGGAATAGCAGCTATTTGAATGTAGGATTAATAAAACATGTATCCCTTTAGTTTAATGATTTACACCAGGTATCTTTCAGTGAATATATACATATATGTAATTTACAAATTACTTGGCTGGAAAATCCTGTTGAATCTTCCTTTAAACCGTACATATGTTTCTTGACTTGGGGTTACATCCCAGTAAACCCATCACAAATTAAAAATGCTGTAAATTGAAAATGTATTTAATACCCTATATACCCATTGTAAAGTCAAAAACTTGAACCATTGTATGTCCAGATGCTCCTCAATTTATGATAGGGTTACATCTAGATAAACATATCAAAGTCAAAAATCATAGGTTGAACTGCCCTAAGTAGGGGACCATCAGTGTTCAGAAACTGACCATTTTTCACACCCTTCATCATTCCCACCCTACTCTGAACCATTATGCTCACTGAGATTATTATAAAAACTTTCTAACCAGTCTTCTTGTCCCTGCAGTTTCTGTCCTGCCAAACCTGCCCCCCACCACCACACACAATCATTTTTTAGTCCAGTAGCCAGTGTTCATTTTAAAACATAGTCTAGTGATGTGAATCTTCATTCAAAACCTGATTCTGATTTCATTCCAGAGGTAATGCTGAAGTCCTTAGAAAGGTCCCCTGAATGCTGCACTGGCCAGTTTACCTCCTGCATCAACAGGTTTCTGCTGGCTTCTCCCTCTGATTGGCATGCACTTCTGGATTCTGTATGACTCCCTCATACCTTTCTGGGTTTTGTTCATTCATCTCTTCAGGAGGCCTTTATCCTTTCTAAAATTGCAGCCTTTATTTTGGTCTGAATTTCTCTCTCTTGCTTCTTTGCTTTTTTCTATATTACTTACCATAATCTCACTTAAGATGTATTTATTTATTTAAGATTGAGTCTCACTCTGTCACCCTGTCATGCAGGCTGGAGTGCAGTGGCATGATCTCGGCTCACTGCAACCTCTGCCTCCTGAGTTCAAGTGCTTCTCCTGCTTCAGCCTGCTGAGTAGCTGGGATTACCAGCGCCTGCCACCACGCCCAGCTAATTTTTGTATTTTTAGTAGAGATGTGGTTTTTCCATGTTGACCAGGCTGGTCTCAAACTGCTGGCCTCAAGTGATCTGTCCACTTCAGCCTCCCAAAGTGCCAGGATTACAGGTGTGAGCCACTGCCCTCGGCCCACACTTAAAATATAGTTAGCTTATTTACTTATTTATTGTCTGCATACAAAACTCCATAAAAGCATAAGTTTTGCAATTTTTTTATAACTTTATCATAGGACTTGATTACTTTCAATTAGGTTGAATTCATGAATTAATAGCTGGCTTTAGGTAACTTAGAGTCCCCATTAGTTTGAAAATAATGAATTTGCTTATCATTGTGGGTTGCATGCAGCGAATATTGGAAGGCATATTAGTTCTCTATTGCTGTTTGGCAAATTATTCCAAAACTCAGTGGCTTAAAACAGCACTTATTATCTCTAATTTCTGTGGGTCAGATCTGAGCATGACTTAGTTGGATACCCCTGGCTCAAGATCTGACATTTCTACAATCAAACTGTCAGACAGGACCGCGATCATCTCAAGGTACAACTGGGGGAAGAAGCACATCTAAACTCACTCGAAAATTGTTTGCTGGCCTCATGACCTTGCAGAATGGTGACTGGAACATCATTCCTTTGTGATGTGGGTCTTTCCATAGAACAGCTGAGGACATAGTAGCTGTTATCCCTTAGAGTGCAAGAGGGTGCCCAAGACAGGAACTTTTTGTGACCTAATCTTACAGGTGACATTCCATCACCTCTACCACATTCTGTTCACTACAAATGAGACATCAAATCAAGCTGATACACAAGGGGAGGTCATGCAAGGGCATGATTACCTGATGGTAGAAACCACTGGAGACTCTCCTAGGGGATATCCACCGTGGTTGGCAGTGGAGACCACCTCCTGCTACTGGATAACCAATTTTGATCAGTCTATTGCTCAACCTCTGTTATATACTAGTATCGTTATTCTCCAGATAGAGATCATTACACATGCCTAAGCCCCATGTTTACTATTTGAAAGTTCCTCTATGCTTCCTCCAAGATATGAAATTGGTAGGTGTTAGGGATTGACCATTTACAATATTTCTAAATCATTCTCCAAACTGTAATGGTTTACAGTCTCACCAGCAATATATATAACTTCCTCTTGTTCTACCTCCAGACTCACTCTTAAGAGTTGTCAGACAGTTTATATTTTTGTTCCTTTGATGAGTGTGAAATAGTAGCTCAAGGCCAGGTATGGTGGCTCATGCCTGTAATCCCAGCACTTTAGGAGGCCAAGGTAGGCGGATCACAAGGTCGGAAGTTTGAGAGCAGCCTGGTCAATATGGTGAAACCTTGTCTCTACTAAAAAATACAAAAATTAGCTGGGCATGGCGGTGCGCACATGTAGTCCCAGCTACTTGGGAGGCTGAGGAAGGAGAGTCTCTTGAACCCGGAAAGCGGAGGTTGCAGTGAGCTGAGCTCATGCCACTGCATTGCAGCTTGGGCGAGAGAGTGAGACTGATTACTAATGAGGTTGGCTATCCTGTGTTAGCTCTTTGCTTTCTATTGTGTGACTTTACTGTTTGTTCATTTTCCTGCTTTTCTATTTGGTTGTTTGTCTTATTCGTAGAATTTTTTGTGTATTTTACATACTAATTATATTAGTCAGGGTTTAATGACTGAGTAAGGCAGAACCAATATGAGTAGTATACAATACAGGACTAATTATGGGCATTAAAATGAATGCAAATATGGGAACTGGGGGAGAACTCTTTACAATGCTACTACCTCCACATCTGATGTTGAATGGTTCTCAGCAAAGGAAGCTCCATATGAAGTACCTAAGAGCTAGGACCAACTGGAATTGGGAAGGATACACCGAAATCATGAATACAAATTGGAATGTGTGCCTTTTTCTCACTTTCTCTAAGATGACGTGGATGACCTGTAAAGAAGTTGATGCCCTTCACTATGGAGCTGCATATTCAACTGGCCCAGAATTCAAAAAAGTTGAAGGAGAACAATTAGTGGGATTTTAAATAGCGGTCAGTGCGGCAAGCCAAGAGATCAGCAACAAACTGCATAAGCTGCCACAGTGTTGGTGCTCTACGCCCACTTTCTAAATATAAAACGGTTGATGTTTCATGATCACCCTTCCTATCTCATACATTTTTTTCTTATTCTTGTGGCCAACTCTAATCTGAAACTATAAAGGGAAGGGAGTAAGTAGTTCAAGCTTAGCAAAGTTGACACTCAGAAAGCAACGGTAATCTACCCTGTGTCAACTTCCTATCAGTGTATATCTTTTCTAAACATACCCATATTTCAAGCAAAGACGGTAGCAACACATACTTCTACTAGCATGATGGTAACCTTCCCTTATAAGACTAAAAACATACTGTTTCCCCTTACTCTAAGGGTGGCACTCTGAATTTCCAATTTAATGTCACCATTGCTGTGATCCATAGTAGACACCTAAGACTTTTAGACTAGCAAAGCCTAAAGTCATGGAAACAAGAAACAAACATTACTCTAGTGGATCACTAGGGCTAATAGTGAAAGGAACCACTCCCATATTCACCTTTTGATTCCCAGATCTGTAAGTTCTGGCTCCAGGAAAATAGCACTCTGCATTTTTGCTTATTTAGAGCATATTCAGCATTCTGGGAGACATTACCTTAGCTTTGCAAGGTGGTGGTATCTAGCAGTTACAATAACTAACATTTCAAAAGGTTATTACTCCATTCTATCAGTGATGGAAAGTGTGGCAATACCAGTGACTCCCATAAACATGAGCTCATTATTGTACTCATCTGCTGTAAAATGAATTTCTTCACCAAAATCTGTGATGCATGGTATACCATGATGCTGAGTAAGACATTTTGCAAGTCCATGGATGACAATATTTAAGAAGAGTTTTAGGGAAAGTAGGTAAATCTACACACTAAGTGAAACAAAGTGTTGCTTTTTCCACAATGGAAATGGTCCAGTGGAATCAACCTGACACTGATGGCTGCATGATCCACTCCCTTTCCCCAAGAAATGGTGCCAAATGGAGATGCAGTGTTGGTCTGTCCATTTGGCAAGTTGGGAACTTAGCAGTGGCTATAGCCAAACTAGCCTTGATAAGTGAAACTCCATGTTGTTGAGCCCATGCCCAACCTCCATTTCTGCTGACATGGTCACTTTGTCTCTGAGCAATTGTGGAAGTACAGGATTGCTAGTAAAGGCTGATAAACATAAGGATGGGTCATCTTGTCCACTTGATTACTGAGATACTCCTCTGCTGATTATCCTTTTGGTGAACATTGATATGGAACATGAATATCTTCCACACTGTGCCCATTTGGAGAAGTCTGTTCCCACAACCCATTCCCAGACTTATTTTCACCCATTTTGCAATAGTGTCTCTTCTAATTTCTCAACCATCCTATCCAGCCATTGGCTGGAACCCATGACTCACTGTAAAATTGTATCTTTGGCTCTCTCTCCTTTCAGGCAAAATGAACAGCTGTGTGCATTACTTAATGCACTATCCACCAGAAAAATTTTCTTTTCCTTTAGGGCCAACCTGCAGTTAAACTCCATAGTTAAAACTATCTGCTTTCAGGTATGGTCAGTATATCTTGCAAAACCAGATCTGAAGTTTTCCTTCTTTGGACAGCTGATAATAGGAAGTCATACTTGTAAATTTTAGGTTCAAAGTGACATGAAATTTTCTCAGACACACAGCTTATAAACAATGGAGTCAGGACTCAATCCCAGATCTCTCCAGCTTTAGAATCTGTTCTTTTATTTGCAGGTTACACTGTTTACCAATCTTTCTTCATATATATAAGTTGCAAGTTCTGAAGAAGGATTCAACTGGAGCTAGAAAGGCGGGAGGTCATTGTTGATTGGGAGTAAATAAGATTATTAAGAGAGTCCATCAGCCAGCAAATGAAGATATAAAATGCATATGGAATATAATGAGTTTTTCTGTTTTGTTTTGTTTATATTTTGGTTTTTTGAGATGGAATCTCAGCTCACTGCAATCTCCGCCTCCCGGTTTCAAGCGATTCTCCTGCCACAGCCTCCCAAGTAGCTGGGATTACAGGTGCCCACCACCACATCTGGCTAATTTTTGTATTTTTAGTAGAGTTAGGGTTTCGCCTTGTTGGCCTGCCTAGTATCAAACTCCTGACCTCAGGTGATCCACCCACCTTGGCCTCCCAAAGTGCTGGGATTACAGGTGTGAGCCACCACACCCATCCTTGTTTTTGTTTTTCAACAAAGTCTCACTGTGTGGCCCAGGCTGGAGTGCAGCAGTGTGATCTTGACTTACTTGGTTAAAGTGAGTCTCATGCCTCAGCCTCCTGAATTGCTGGGATTACAGGCACACGCCATCATGCCTGGCTAATTTTTTGTATTTTTAGTAGAGATAGGTTTCACCATGCAACACCCAGGGTGGTCTCAAACCTCTGAGCTCAGGCAATCTGCCAGCCTTAGCCTCCTAAAGTGCTAGGATTACAGGTGTGAGCCACTATAACTGGCCATAGTGAGTATTTTTAAATGATAGTTTATTTCTTAAATTTATCTTGATTATTTTCTGATTTGAAATTAGGATTAAAGTCTACCTCTTTGAGTTTATATATGTATATATGTAAGTTCATGTCGGGTGGAGAGAGAAAATGTGCATATATATGTATCTATATATCTGTCTATGTAGATAATAAAGATATACGCGTATATATACACATCTGTTTTCTCTTCTTCTTTTTTTTTTTTTTGAGACAGAGTCTCACTCTATTGCCTAGGCTGGAGTACAGTGTTGCAATCTCGGATCACTGCAACTTCTGCCTCCCAGGTTAAAGGGATTCTCATGTCTCAGCCTCCCAAGTAGTTGAGATCCAGGCGTGCATCACCATGTCTGGCTAATTTTTGTATTTATAGTAGAGATGGGGGTTTCATCATGTTAGCCAGACTGGCCTCGAACTCCTGACCTCAAGTGACCTACCCACCTCAGCCTTCCAAAGTGCTGGGATTACAGATATGAGCCACCACACCTGGCCTACACATCTGTATTTTTAAGATGAAAATTATTTTAGGAGCATATATATGCTTCAAATTATCCTGTCTAAATTTTTGGCCACTGATTTTTTTTTTTTTTGAGACGGAGTCTTGCTCTGTCACCAGGCTGGAGTGCAGTGGTGCAGTCTCGGCTCACTGCAACCTCCACCTCCTGGGTTCAAGCGATTCTTCCGCCTCAGCCTCCGGAGTAGCTAGGACCACAGGTGCATGCCACCACACCTGGCTAATATTTTTGTATTTTTAGTAGAGACGAGGTTTCACCGTTTTGGTCAGGATGGTCTCGATATCTTGACCTCGTGATCCGCCTGTCTCGGCCTCCCAAAGTGCTGGGATTACAGGTGTGAGCCACCGCGCCTGGCCCACTGATTTCTTCTAATCAAACTTAGATGTTGAATTTTTTTAATTATTTCTTTCTTTCTTTCTTTTTTTTTTTTTTTTTTTTTTTGAGATGGAGTCTCATTTGGTTGCCCAGGCTGGAGTGCAGTGGCTCAATCTCAGCTCACTGCAACCTTTTCCTCCCCATTTCAAGCAATTCTCCTGCCTCAGTCTCTCCAGTAGCTGGGATTACAGGCACACACCACCACACCCAGCTAATTTTTTGTATTTTTAGTAGAGATGGGGTTTCACCATGTTGGCCAGGCTGGTCTCAAACTCCTGACCGCAGGTGATTTGCCCCGCCTTGGCCTCAGAAGCCTCCATGCCCGGCCGATTTTTTTTTTTTTTCCTGTTTCTAACCTTTCTCACTGGAAATTATATTCAGGCCATATGGAAAACAAAAATTATAAAAATGCAAGCCATTTTGTTGTTCTCTATGTATCTGAAAACTAACTTTTGAAAAAGTTTTTCAAATTATCAGCCACAATGTAAATGTTACATTACCCCGCACACTTTTTGAAAAATTATATTATTATGTATTATTATTATGAGAAAAGTGTTATTTGACAGTTACTGAAAACTTTATTTTGACATGTGTTCTTCCTTTATTTGGAAAAGCTATGCTACTGGGGCAATGTTTGGCTATTGCACAGTGGGTAAGTGTGAATAATAAGTATAAAGAGGAAAGTTAAATTTTTCAATATCAATGTGCTGTGATAGTTGTTAAAGGATTAAGTATTTTTCCCATTTGAAATATACAGTAATCCTAAAAGTCTGTAAGCTGGTCATTTACCCTGTTGAATAGATATATACACATAATAGCCATAGGTTGGTTAAGTGACATGGAAGTCACTGAAAAATAGAGATAGAAAGAATCCACATCTCTTGCCTTTTAGTCTACTGCTCTGTTGAGAATTTCACATACTTCTCCAACAAGACAACCTTGATTTCATCCTAATGATGATGGTAAGTGGATAGATAGTGTATCTGCGTGCCAACTATTGGAAGAATTGGTAAGTAAAAGAATTAGGCTGGAGAATAAGGCCAAAATGAGGCTGTGTGTTTGATCAGTACGATTTATGTTCAGCCACTTTAATGGAATTTGAATGTTAAGTTTAGTATTTACTGGTTCACAGCTTCATCACTAATAGTAAGATCTGTCAAAAAAACTATGGATGTTGGTCTTGTGTGAACAATGGATAAAGAGATATATCTCTGTTGTGGAATTTTACTCCTGTCCTTTACTGACTTAACAAATGCACTGTGTAACATCAAGATGTGATGTAAGGAAAATGAAGAGGAGATTGCAAGCCAGTTATTAGTAACCATTGCTAAAACATGTTTCATTAAAACCCCTTTTAAACCTGTGTCTGCTAACTTGGGAAATTATTCAAGTATCATGATAGTTCCTCATTTATTACAAGTGCAGAAAAGTGCATACATGTGTAAAATACATCATAAAATCTTTCACATTTTGCAGTAACAGCAATTGTTTTCCTTAGATGATGACATTAATTTGAGCAGTATCTCTTATTTTCCAATAACCTTTTACATTACAAAAAAATCTGCAACTTCATTTTCTTCCCCTATCTGGAAACCATAGAAACCAATGTGAAATTATAGCTAAGAAGCTCGTCACTGGGCTATCTCAAGCTGATCTCCATGGAAACATTTCACATTCTTGAAATGAAAGATCTTCCAATCAGACACACAACCATAACTGATGGGTGTCTGACAAATATAACAACAAGAAGAAAGAAGTATATAGATATTTTATTGGGTAATATATGCAGGAGAGTTTTTAAGCTACTTCAAAAATAAGAACATTTAAATGGTAAATGTGATGCCAACTACAGAAATAAAGTTGAATACAGTTTTGAAAACAATGTTCTGTTACTCTTTTTACATATTGTTCTTTCTAGATTTTTGCATTAAAGACAACTTCCTAAAATAGTATGGACTTTGGATTCAGAAAAGTCTGTGTTCAGAGGCTAACTCAGCCCATTAACTAACTGGCTTATCACTCCCATTTTCTTATTGTGAAGTTGAGGGGAATACCTGATTTACAGAATTTGAAGATTAAATTAGTTAAAAATAAATGCTTAATAAGTAATCCTAAATTTTTATGTGGTGAAATGAATAATTGAGTAAAGGAAGTATTGATGATAAGGATGATGATAATGTTGATGCTGGTTTCAGCATTGTAAAGAATCGTTATTAAGTGGTAGTACTTAAATATTAATGCCATGATTCTGTAATATAAAGAGCTCTATATTTAACTTTGATAATATGAAGACTATTCCTAGTTGAAAATGTGGATAATCTCCAAAAATTTATTTTTAAAATTGTTTGGAGCTTGGATCACATGAATCGGGTAAGGGAAACAGCTTCTTCATATTGTAGGATTGGACTCTGAAAATAAACCTGTTAAGGTAAAAATTATATTTTAAACATTATCTTAAATTACACATAAATTATGCATATAATTTTAGCATAGCTTTCTTTTTGCATATATAAAATGTATACAGTAATGCACATTTGCCAAGGCATATACATGATGAATATAATTGGACAGTGTATTCACAGAGTGTGAGGATGTGCCCTTTTGTGACAGCAAGGTGCAAACAAGGAGCATGTAGACTTATTGAGCAGAAAAATAGATGGAATGTTCAGCCCTATATACATTTTTTCTCTTTTTTTGTCTTTGTGATTCTATATCTGTATTCCAGTCCCCTTAGTTTCTGCCTTTCTCTGTTTGCCTTTCCACTGTCTCTCTTTGTCACAAAGCCTCTATAGTTGAATCTAATTAAGTTAAATACATATATGATGTGACTCCACTCTATTACCATAGAAACAATATTAAAATTAAGCAGTTTTTAAACTATTTTTGCTGCAACACATGCCGAAAAGTACATGTATGACAAATTTCTATGAATATATTCAGAATTTGATATTTCAAAAATAGGCAGAGAAATAAACTGATAGAAACAAATGTGGGTTAAGAAGTCATAGGTATTAAATTGTTTTAGGCATACATAATTGAATTGGTTATATAATTTCTCAAATGACTGTTAATTTTAAGGAAATAACTAAAGATTCATAGGCCATGTGTACATTAACAAAATGTGCTTTTAAAAATTTTGCTTAAAGTTTTCCCAGGTAAGCAAATGAGGTTTGCAGTTACTACAAGTTTTAAAGACATTGTATTTGTTCCTACCACAATTTTCTGTCTCGATGAAACATTCAAATACTGGTATGTAAGACAAGCATATACTAGGAATAACCTAAAACCTTAAATTTCTCCAACTTCTTTTTCTTTGTTTATAGAGATGAGGTCTCATTCTGTTATGTAGGGTGAAGGGCAGTGGTGCAATTATACCTCACTGCAGCCTTGAATTCCTCCTGGGCTCCAGTGATATTTCTGCCTCAGCCTCCCAAGTAGCTGGGATTGTGAGCCACCATTCCTGGCTGAACTTGAGTATTTAACTCTTACAACTATAATAGAGCAGTCACAACAGTATATTATTACTGTATCAACTGATGTAATGAGAATGGTGATTAGATTCACAGACCACCCTAAGTTTGTGTATCCCGTAAGTTCCCTAAATTGTCTACAATTTAACGGTTCCATACATTACTACTCAAGATTACAAAAGCAATGGAGGTTATCATCCCGCATTGAAAGGGATAGGACTTCTGACCTCACACCATTTCAGAAAAGTTATTCATAAGTTAATTACTTGTAAGTAACTGCTCAGTTCTCTTATATATGTGTATGTTCAATTTGTCAATGTATTTCCAAAGTACTATATCTGAAATGCAAATAAATTTGAATTATGCTTCTGTTATGTTCCTACTGTGACAACATGAAATGTATTTGATGAACATGATAATTATTTTGTTAAATTAAAAAAATAGTATTCATTTTAGTGTATCTTGATAGAACCACATTGAAATTTGGTCAGTCTCAATTTTTCCATTTTTTTGGTTAAAAGAGAATTTTCTTCATTCTTTTTTTTCTCTTCTTTCTTTCTTTCTTTCTTTCTTTCTTTCTTTCTTTCTTTCTTTCTTTCTTTCTTTCTTTCTTTCTTTTTTAACAGAGCCTCTCTCTGTTGCCCAGGCTAGAGTGCAGCAGTGGTGTGATACTGGCTTACTGAAATCTTTGCCTCGTGAATTTAAGTGATTCTCATGCCTCAACCTCCCGAATAGCTGGGATTATGGACGTGCACCACCAGATCTGGCTAAATTTTTTTTGTCATTTTAGTAGACATTTAGTAGAGACAGTCAACTAGGCTGGTCTCAAACTCCTGACCTCAAATGAACTGCCTGCCTCAGCCTCCCAAAGTGCTGAGATTATGGACGTGAGCTACTGCACCCTGCTCGTGTTTTCTTTATTTGCTAAATGTTATACAGCTTAAAAGTGACCAATTCCATGATATGAGGAAATTTAGAATAGTGGTTTTTCTGAAATACAATTGTAAGAAGAGAAATACATTGTTTGAAGATACTTTATCTGATATATGAAATGAAAATTTTAAGCAATATCATACACTTGGTCTTAAATATTACTCATTTATATAGTCATTCAGCTAATAGTTTGCATTTCTTACCCTTCAGAAATTAGTAAATGCTGGATTATGTTATGAATGCCCTAAGAATACAAGATTAGTGACTACTTTGTGGAATTGAATTATTAGAATTTGAAGTGATTGTGGGGAAGAAAGTGACAAAATGATAGAAAGCATCTTCTTTTATGAATTAGTCCCAAATGCAAGACATGTTTCATTTTCATTGGGTATAACTGATCATTTGATGAAGGTATCTTTTCACTGAGCCAGTCTCTCTTTGAAGTTACAAATTTGATAGGTCTGTTTATGGTTAGTTTTATACAGTAAAGTAGAATAGAGAGACCAGAAATGTAGTCTTAAAAAATAGAAATTTATTTCTCTCTGATTTTCCATTCCAGTTTAAGCAAACAGTTTAGGGTAGTAGGTTGAATGCAACATAGAAATGACTTCCATAAAACAGAAGAAGACTGAAGGACAAATAAAAAACATTAATGACTGAAAGGAGAGTTACACATTTCTAAAGCCAAAGCAGATCATGTTCTAACATTGCCCCCAAACAATATAGTTATAGAATTTCTAAACAACAAAATTATGTGTGTGTGTAGTTGAAATAAATACCATTATTTGAACATACTGCAATTAAAACAGATCAAAAATTATAAAACAGAAAGCTCCTTCCACCTGTAATTTAAAAACAACAACAAAAATTCTGTTAAGCAACTTGTATTAGGGTTCTTCAGAGAAACAAAACCACTCTATGTATGTGTGTGTGCATGTATGAACATATTGATATGTTTTGGCTATGTGTCCCCACCTAAATCTCATCTTGAATTGTAATCTCCACAATCCCCACATGTCAAAGGAGGGACCACGTAGGAGGTGATTGAATTATATGGGCAGTTTCCCCCATGCTGTTCTTGTGATAGTGAGTTCTCATGAAATCTGATGGTTTTATAATGGGCTCTACCCCCTTCACACAGTCTCTCTCTCCTGCCATCATGTAAGATGTGCCTGTCTCCCCTTCCTCCTTGATTGCACGTGTCCTGAGGCCTCCCCGGCCATATGGACCTGAGTCAGTGAAACCTCTTTTTTTAATAAATTACCCAGTATCAGGTATTCACAGTGTTGTGAAAATGGACATATATATATATATATATATACACACACACACACACACATATATATGTATTAGAATACATATGTATTTTATATATAGATTTATATATGCATATATATGCACTTATATGCATACAGTATATATACATATATATATATATATATATATATATATATGTATGTAGCTAGTATATCTATAGAAAGACATTTGTTGTAATAAATTGGCACAATAATGGGGCCTAAGATGTCCCCAGATCTGCAGGTGGCAAGTTGGAGACCCAGGAGGGCCATTATATTATATACATATATGTAATATACAAATACATATACATTATATATGCATATATGTGTGTGTGTTATATACAGTAAAGTATACACACACACACACACACACACACACATATATATATATACACACACACATAGAAAGAGGTACATTTAACAAATTGACTGACATGATTGTGGAGGCTAAGAAGTCTTGAGACCTGTAGGTGGCAAGCTGGAAACCCAGGAGAGCACACAATAGTTTCAATTCAAGTCACAAGTCCTAAAAACCAAGGTAGCCTATGATAATAAGTTTCAGTTCAAAATCCAGAGACCCAAGAAAAGCTGATGTTTCAGGCTCAGCCCAAAGATCAGAAAGGACTATGTCCAAGTTCAACAATCTGTAGGAGGAGTTCTTACTTATTCATGGTACCGTAAGGCATTTTTTTCTGTTCAGACTTCAACAGATTGGATGAAAGCCACCAACACTGGGGAGGGCAATTTTCTTTTCTCCCTCTACTGATCTCAACATTAATCTCATTGAAATACACCCTCATAGGCACACTCAGAATAAAGTCTGACCAAATATCTGTGTACTCTGTGACTCCATAAGTTGACACATAAAATTAACCATCACTTGACTGTTGGGTTGAAGAGAACATACTAAAATTTCAGACCTAAACAATAAAGGATCATGAGAATGCAGTATTCAGAAATGATGGGATATAGCAAAGTTAGATATTAGAGAAAAATTACAGATTATATAAATGCCTATAACAATAAAAATGAAAAGTGTATTAAATACTCAACTGCTAGGAAAAAGAAAATTTTAGAAAGGACTATACAAACAGAAAGAAAGCAGAACTGACTCCAAAAATGAAATATATAGCAAACAGGACACCATTAAGAACTAACAGTAAATCCAAAAGTAAACCCTGTTGTTTGAAATTATCAACTAGACTAAACGAACAACTAGAGGCTTGTTTTTAAAAATAAAGGGAGGAAACACAGAAAATTAGAAATGGTAATGTTTCCTTCTCAACTGAAGGAAAGGTACCACAGATTATTCCGTATACCTCTATGCAAATATATTTGAAAATCTAGATAAAATGAATAATATTTAACTATAAAAGAGCTAGCAAAGAAATTGTACAAGATACAAATAAATGGAAGGATATCCTATTTTTATGGATTAGAAGAATTAATATTATTAAAATGTTCATGATACTCAAAGCAATCTAGAGATTCAGTGTCATTCTTATCAAAATTCCAATGACATTTTCAGAGAAACAGAAAAATAATCCTAAAATTCACATGAAACCACAAAAGACCTTTAATAGCTAAAGCAATTTTGAGAAAAGACATAGCTGAATAAGCATCACACTTCTTGATTTCAAACTATATTACAAACCTGTAAATAATCAAAACATGCTGCTTCAATAAAAACAGGCACACAGACAACGGATTAGAGACCCCATAAATAAACCCACACATATATGGTTAACTAATCTTTCATTAGAGTTACAAGGATACACAATGAGTAAAGGATAGTCTCTTTAATAGTCTAGGGAAAACTGGACTTCTACATGCAAGAAAAGAAACTGCACCCTTATTTTACACTGAATACAAAATGGCAAATTAAATAGCAAATTTGCCATTTAAGATAAAGAACTATATTTACATGTGAAATCTTCAAAAGTTGCATTGAAGTACAGTTTAGAATGGTAGTTACCAGGGGCTGGGGTGAGGGAAATGTGGAGATTTTGGTTGAGGGAGAAGAGTAATTTCCTAGCAAAACACATTTATCAAAATGAAATGACCATAAAACATATAAAGTCCAAACATAATTACCTTAGGATAAATAGAGGAAGTACTTAATCAGATTATTCGACAAAACAAAACAAAACCAAAACCAATAATAAATCATAACAGGTCCAGAGGAGAATTTTGCCAAACATTTGAAAAGAAGAAAATCATGACTGTCTAAACTATTCTAGAACAGCAGTAATAAAGAAAAATCCAAATTCATATCAGGAAGGAAGTATATTATTGATAATAAACATTATACAGATTGTTCCAAAAATAAAATTATAATCAAATCTCATTTCTTAATATTAGAATAATAAATAATGACCGTGTGGTTATCAAACTATTCTTACATTCCAGGAAATAAACAAATTCCAGGAATGCAAGGATAGTTAACGTTAACAAACAATCTCTAGGAATGCAAGGATAGTTGAATATTAACAAACCAATTAATATAATCCATTTTAGGGCTGGGTGCAGTGGCTCATGCCTGCAATCCCGGCACTTTGGGAGGCTGAAGTGGGCAGATCAGGAGGTCAGGAGATGGAGACCATCCTGGCCAACGTGGTGAAACCTTGTCTCTACTAAAATACAAAAAAAAAAAATGTAGCTGGGTGTGGTGGCGTGTGCCTGTCGTCCCAGCTACTCAAGAGGCTGACGCAGGAGAATCATTCGAATCCAGGAGGTTGAGGTTGCAGTGAGCTGAGATCGTGCCACTGCACTTCAGCCTGGCAACAGAGCATGACTTCTCCTAAAAACAAGCAAACAAACAAACAAACAAACAAATATACATATATACGCATATACACACATATATTTGTAATCAGTTTTATTAATATGGAAATAAATCATATATATAGAGATGCATAAAGGTATTTGACAATATTTAAAATCGATTATGCTTTAAAAATAAAAATCTATGGCTTTTGTGTGTGCATGTATACACATTCAGTTACATACACATCTTGTCTAAAATTCAGTCTCTTACCTAGTGGGAAAACACTGGAACCTGTCCCCTTCATGTCAGGTACAAGGCAAATGTATTCTTTATTTCTATTACTATTCATCATCTTATTACAGTTATTAGCTCACAATATTAGTTAACAGAAGATGTAGAGGCATAAGAATTGTAAAGTAAGAATCTCTATTTGCAGATGATATGATTATAGATATAGAAAATAAAAAGAATTGATAGAGAAACAATATAAGAATTTGTGGGTGGTACAAGAATCATAAAATGCATCTTCAAAAGAGGATAAGGATAAAACAGTATGATTTACAAAAGAGAAAATAAACAAACAGAATATGTACATGCAAACTTATGTCCAGCAAATGTGTATTTGTGTGTGTTTGTGTGTATAAACAAATGAAAACACATATCACGTTCTTGGATAGGGAGATTTAATATCACATAGACTTTAATCTTCCATGAGTTGATTGATAGCATTAAAGCTTCACTAAGAAAAAAAACTAATATTTTTTTGCCCTTGGAGTGTGGGAAGTTAATTACAAACTTTGTTTAAAAGAACAAATAATAAAGACATGAAATTCAGAAAAAGGCTAACTCTATTAGTTATTAAAACATTTTTGCAATGTCTCTATATTTAAATTATTATTGTGCAAATAGAAGCCAGAGCAATAGAATAGACAATGCATACATAGACTTACTGCACATGGAAATGTAGTATATGCTAAAGGCAACATTAAACAGTGGGAAGGAGATGAACTTTTAATAAGTGATGGTGACACAGGGAAAATAGATACAATTGTATTTATTTCTAACACTGTGTCAACATAAATTCCAACTGGTTTAGAGCTCTAAACAAAAAAATAAATTATGCAACATCAAGAAAATATGGAAAAACGTGACAGTGAGGAAAATGTCCTAATTATGAGTCAAAGTTCAGATGCAATAAAATATTGATTAATCATATTAAGAAATGACTTTTGCATTGCAAAAAAAATAAGCAAAGTAAAAAACACAAATGATTAATTGGAAAAAACATTAAAAAGTATATCAATTAAAGTAGTTACTATCCCTAATATTTATAAACCTTCTGAAAATAGAGAAGTAAAAGACCAGTGAGCAAAAGAGATAAAAACAGATAGTTCACTGAAAAAGAAATGCAAATAGAAATGCAAAAGAATACATATATATGTGTATATATATGTAAATACAATTCTCTCATAACAAGAGGATGTGCTAATTAAAACTGAACCAAGATATTCTTTCTCACCCATCAGATTGGTAAAAATCCCTAAGTTTGACAATACATGTTGATGAGGCTGAGTGAATACAAGCACTGTCATAATTAATGTTGGAAATGCAAAATGATAACTAACCCAGGAGGAGAATTTCTCAGTATTCTGCAATTACCCTTTGACCCAGCAATCTCATTTCTATGAATCTATCTTAAAATCTGGTAAATATATGAAAAATTATATGTATAATGCTACCCACATAGCAACACTTTTTGTAATTGCAGGAGACTATAAATATACAGTTATTAAACTCTTGTGTCTCAGCTTCAAAACTTGCCCTTCTATAACGGACTGGGTATGCATGCTGGCGCACATCACTGCACTTCTGTTTGCTTACTGGTTTTTCTTATTTTGTCTGCAGGAGGCACTATTGCAGAATTGGAGCCGCTAGGGGAAAATAAAATTATGATAGCCTTCCTGTCTTGCCTACAGTTCCTGTGAATGTCACAGCAGCAACATTTCTTCATCCCAACTACAATAATTTGTCCCCCACTGATTTAAATATGGCCTTTATCATGTACTAAATGCTTGTGTCTGTAGCATGACATGTTGGTTATAAAATCCATTTAAAAGAAAAACCAATATCCAGGAAAACCTTGACTTTTTAATAAGTAATTTTGAGCTAACTAACCATAGGAAACATAAATAAACTGTTTCAATGTCTGGCACCATTGACAGGATTAGTTCAAAATTATCCTTGGATTCAGATATTTTTTAAATGAAATTATTTAACTAGAAAAAAATAGGAATATCATGATTTTACACAAGTAGTAATGACAAGAAACAACCACTACCTATGACCAGGAAAATAAAGGAGGAAAGTTACAGTTATTAGAAATTGGAAGCATAAAGTCCAGAAAATTGGACTCAGAACTCTGAAGAAGAGGTACTGCTTAGATGGTGCTGGCATCTTTGAACTTGGAAGCCCTGTAGAGTAAGTATCCAGACCTCCAAGAGCAGGCCTGTACTGGTTGATATCTGCAGTGAAATGATAAAGACCTTCCACTAGAATTAGAAAAACTTTAAAGTGGAATCAACAGCTATCCTTTGAGAATATTAGGAAACCACCTCATTTTTAAAATGTGTATGTGTGTGTGTATATATATATATTTAAAATAAAGATATATTGATATATATTTAAATATGTACATATATTATATATAATAAACTATTATAATAATTAAACATAATTTATATATACAATGTATATACATATATAATTTATATATACATAAATTATATATGTATATGTATATACATAAATTATATATATACATAAATATTTTATACATACTTCATATATATATTTTAAGTCAAGTATTCATCCTGCCTCTTTTATATTAACTCTAACAAAAAGTAAGCAAATAAATGGATGATGAGGGCAAATTTTTTTCTCATATTATTTCAACCAATAAATGGAGGGAAAAATAACAATTAGAATGTTGCCATCAAATGAAAGAACATATTGAGGCTATGATAATCAGTGACTATTAACATAAAAAAGAAAAAAAACAGACTTACACCGACTGGTTGAAGTACAAATGCCATCTATGAGCTACTCTTGCCAAAAAAAAAAAAAAAAACACAAAGCTGAATTTAAACCTAACTACCAACTTACAGGAACTAAGGAGACAGAGGAAATTGTTGGACAACACCATGGGACCACAGTAAGTAAAATCAAGACTGTGAGAAACTCTTCTTTACAAATAACCAGTTTCATCCACAGATAAATGGTAGAGAAAGAAATAGAAGGATTGGAAACCTGTTTATTAAATGACCCTGATGTGATTATTAAACATTGTATACTTATATCAAAATATCTCACATACCTCTTAAATACCTACACCTACTATGTACTCATAAAAATAAAAAATATAAAAAACAAATTAAGTGAGATTAATGAGACATAGTAAAACCACAATTTATGGTCCTTTTTTCAATCTTAAAGAAACAAACAGTATAGGAAATTTGAACAGTGTATATATGACAATTTCAAAGAATTTTTAGATGTAATGATAATCAGTTATGTTGAAAATATAAGTGCTTATCTTCTAGAGCTATACAATAATGATGCAGGATTTTTCTTCTCAGTCACTTTGCAAGCTGGGGACCTCTGGCCAACAACACCCCACCTGCACCTTGCTTGGCCACACTGGCGTCCTCCAGCTCACCCGTGTTATAGCTTATACCCATGTTCTATGGCTCCCAAGTTCTTGTACTCTATCCAAGAAGAATGAAGATATTCTGGATATTGAAGGGTGAGAAGATTGGAGAAAGATTTTATTGAGTGATGAAATTGGCTCTCAGTGGAGAGGGGAGCTGGAGAGGCGACAAGAAGAACAGGTTATCTTCTCCAAAGTCAGGCTGTTTCTTCCCTGAAGTTAGGCCATCTCTCCCTCTATTAGTCTGCTTTTATGCTGCTGATGCAGACATACCTGAGACTGGGCAATTTACAAAAGAAAGAGGTTTATTGGACTCACAGTTCCACGTGGCTGGAGAGGCCTCACAATCATGATGGAAGGTGAAAGGCACGTCTCACATGGCAGCAGGCAAAAGAAGAGAACTTGTACAGGGAAACTTCCCTTTATAAAACCATAAGATCTCATGAGACTTATTCAAAATCATGAGAATAGCACAAGAAAGACTCGCCCCTGTGATTCAATTACCTTCTGCTGGGTCCCTCCCACAACACATGAGAATTGTGGGAGCTACAATTCAAAATGAGGTTTGGATGGGGACACAGCCAAACCATATCACTCCCTCTACTGACTATGTTTATAGGCACAGGATGGGAAATGCATGCTGATTGGTTTATGACTATGTTAAAAAGGGCTAAAGCAAAGGCACCACTAGAAGCTGGGCACAACAGTTTAGAAAACCAATTAGAAAATGGTAGGTATATGCAAAATAGGTAAAGCTTGGGGGCCAATCAGAGGAAAGCACGCCAAATAGGAAGACAAGTTCTCAATCCGGTCCAGGGATTTAACTTGTAGTTTGGCTTGTGGGCTTTAAACCGTCTTTGGCTTGGAGGTGGGGTTTCACTGAAAACCACGCCTGTCTACCTAGGCATTTGGCTGCCTCCTGTCACTATCAATGCGATATTGTCTAGAATTTACTTCAAAATAATCCAGTGTTGGGAGATGGCAGAGGGAGCATGCTTAAATGAAACAACATTGGCCATTTGTTGAAAAGTGCTAAAATGCTTAAAATTGTATATATGGGAAGATTTTTTAAATTACTTGCTTTTTGTATTTCTGTCTTGTATTAGAATTTTTCCATGATTAAAAGAAATACATTTAGTATACTCATTTTTGTATATGTTTTTGAATTCATATGATGACAGTCTGCGTTTGCGTGTTATCATATTTTGGTCACTATAAATGCATGTCAAATGTATTATTCCTTTACATCCTCCCAATAAATATTTGATCTGTGCAAGTTTATCCTCATTTGTTTGATTTCAAAACCTTTATTCTTTCAACTAGCTGCCTTTCTGCTGTTATAATTAATGGTAAAAGGAGATAATCTTAGTTGGAAGTCTGACAATTAATACTAAGCCTATATATATATATATATATATATATATATATATATATATATTTTTTTTTTTTTTTTGTGAGGGCGGGACCGAGTCTTGCTCTGTCACCAGGCTGGAGTGCAGTGGCACAATGTCAGCTCACTGCAACCTCCGCCTCCCATGTTTAAGCCATTCTCTTGCCTCAGCCTCCCAAGTAGCTGGGACTATGTGCCACCATGCCCAGCTAATTTTTGTATTTTTAGTAGAGATGAGATTTCACCATGCTGGCCAGTATGGTCTCCATCCTTTGACATCGTGATCCACCCACATCAGCCTCCCAAAGTGCTGGATTACAGGCATGAGCCACCGTGCCCGGCCTATTATTAATATTTAACTATTATGAAATAATTGTTAATGTTTATTAGTGTTATGTACCCAGCACTATTCTAAGGCTTTATATGTATTTATTTAATATTTTAAACTACTTTATAAAATAGAACTACTATTAGCATTGTTTTATAGATAAGGAAATTGAGTTTGCTCAAGGTCATGCAACATGTGAATTGCTTATAAATTTTAGAATTAAGATTTGAACCTAGGTAGTCTTGTACAAGCACATGATATGTGCTTACCTTTGTACTTCTCCACAAAAAGGAGAGTTGAATGAAAAAGACTTAGAAATTTATTCTGCTTGGAAAGCTTGCATTATTTGAGAGTCACCTATCCAGAATTAAGTAATTTCTGCTAGAGATGTCGATTTCTCCTTTATTATAATTAGAAATGATACTTTATTGAGTAGCTGTATGCACAAATATTGAACCTACATTTTGGTATTTTTAGGTAAAGCCTTATGACTCTACTAGGTAGAACCATTTTTAAACTTTTGTTATATGTTGTCAAAATGCTTTCAGGAAAAATTTTGCTAGCTTTCACCAGTTTTACACAGTAGTTTCAACATTATATAAGATCTGGAATACTTTCATCCCACTTAGTAAGTTTTAAAAATGAAAAACTGAGAAGTGAAAAATACCATGTCATTTGCATAATTTTCATTTCTTTGATTATTAATAGTATCAGATATTTTAAAATGATTGTTTTGTGTATGAATATGTGCATGTATATGTATGTATTGTCCATTTTTTTCACCTGTTTTTTGACTGATGTTCTTGTCATTAAATTGTAAGACCTCTTCCTATAGTAAAATGCTCATTCTTTTCTTTCATATATGCTATAAATATTTTATTACTTTATTTTTTGACTTTTACATGTGTTCCTGATATTTTTGACAGGTGAGTTTTCAATTTTGATGTAGTCGTTTAATTAATTATATCCTTTGACCTTTTCCAATGGGCTTTTTACTTAGGTAGTCTTTTGGGATCACATCAGAGAAGCATTCACAGGCTGATGCCTTAATTGTTTATATCTTGAAACATTGTTCTGTGCTTTTTTCATGATATTCTAGACAACTGATTTCCTTTCAGATCCTTCAGTCTACCAAGCTCCTTGCCAACTTGGGCTAGAAGGGACACGTAGTGCCTTCTCTTTTGGAAGTTCAAAGCTAAAGAAGCCCAAGTTGTTCAAAGCTGTTTTGTAGTCTGTATTAGTTGAAGAATCCTGGCTGTCAAAGAGCCTGATCTCAGCAGGGACTTCCTGGCATTAAGCTGGGGAGCATTATTAGTCTAAAGGCTGCAAGAATCATCTTGTGACTAGAGAATAACCAAAGCCTTACAATATGAACATGTAGTTATTATACAAATAGGTCAGGAGTAGAAAAGACAGAAGTAATGAAAAGGCATCAATGTTTTTAAAGCAGGACTCAATTTTTGTTGGCATTGCCTCTTTAGCAATGATGTAGTCAATATGTTGCAAAATTATTGGAGAATTTTATTCATGTACATGGGTGAATTTCCAAAGTTTCCTTTCAGTCTTTAACTCACATAAAGTACATATTTGGCTACAGAATTTCAATGACAACAACAAAGTAAATCTCTCCATTAATACTTCAGAGATAACTTTCCATATCTATTTTCACTACTCAGAATTTGAGTCAGTGTTAAAGCAATTGTTAATTTAGAAACCTGATTTTTGTTTAGAAATCTTGTTGGGAAGGAACATTTTGAAACAGATTTTTTTTCTTCTCTTTTTAATACATTAATTTGTAACAAAGTAATAAAAGTGCATAGCTTAAAAACTCAATGGGTGAGGAAAACCTTATCCTAAAAACAAGCCTGCTATTATACCTCCTTCTATCTTCAATCACTTTCACTAGAACCATTTCACAGTTATCTAATTGGTTTTCTGTTTTTAGCCCATCTTGTAGCTCTATTTTATAAAATCAAATAGATATTTCTTGATTAATCTATTGTAGTCATTGTCTATTGATGCCTTATGATAGATGAATTTTTAGCAGTTTATTTCTTCTAATGTCCTGTCCTTATTTTGGGATTGCAATACTTTTAAAAAACTTCTGTGAGATTGTGGGTCAACTTTTTAAAGTTCTCTTCAATTCCAAGATAATCAATATTTCCACTGAGGAATCCTTTTCAAATTTGTTCATCCTTATCTTTCTCTTGCTGTAAGTTTTTTTCTTCAATTACTAGTAATTCTTGATTATCCTTTCACATTGACAATAACTGGTAATATCAGGTTTACAGATGGGGCATTTCAGTTGGCAGACTTCACTTTAGAAATAGTGAGCAGAAAGGGCTGTTGAATTCAACAGCCCTTTATGCTAAAAACTCTCAATAAACTAGGTATTGATGGAACATATCTCAAAATAATAAAAACTATCTATGACAAACCCACAGTCAATATCATACTGAATCAGCAAAAACTGGAAGCATTCCCTTGGAAAACTGGCACTAGTTGAAGGGTGCCCTCTCTCACCATTCCTTAACAACATAGTATTGGAAGTTCTAGCCATAGCAATCAGGCAAGAAAAAGAAATAAAAGGTATTCAATTAGGAAAAGAGGAAGTCAAATTGTCTCTACTTGCAGATGACGTGATTGTATATTTAGAAGATTCCATAGTCTCAGCCCCAAATCTCCTAAGCCGATAAGCAACTTCAGCAAAATCTCAGGATATAAAATCAATGTGCAAAAATCACAAGTGGCTGGGTGTGGTGGCTCACGTCTGTAATCCCAGCACTTTAAGAGGCCAAGGCAGGCAGATCATGAGGTCAAGAGATCGAGACAACCCTGGCCAACATG
>CAUYQU010090678.1:0-16217 GCA_963574635.1 Cheracebus regulus
CTAATTGAATACTCTTTATTTTTTTTTCTTGCCTAATTGCTCTGGATAGAACTTCTAATACTATACTGAATAGGAGTGGTGACAGAGGTCATCCTTGTCTAGTGCTGGATTTCAAAGGGAATGCTTCCAGTTTTTGCCCATTCAGTATGATATTGGCTGTAGGTTTGTCCTAAATAGCTTTTATTGTTTTGAGATATGTTCCATTGATACCTAGTTTATTGAGAGTTTTTAGCATAAAGGGCTGTTGAATTTTGTTGAAGGCCTTCTCTTCATCTATTGAGATAATCGTGTGGTTTTTGTCTTTGGTTCTGTTTATGTGGTGGATTATATTTATCGACTTTCGTATGTTGAACCAGCCTTGCATCCTCAGAATGAAGCCTACTTGATAGTGATGGATAAGCTTTTTGATGTGCTGTTGCAATCGGTTTGCCGGTATTTTACTGAATATTTTTGCATCTATTCTCATCATGGATATTGGCCTGAAGTTTTCTTTTTTTGTTGAGTCTCTGCCAGGTTTTAATATCAGGATGATGTTGGTCTTATAAAATGACTTGGGAAAGATTCCCTCTTTTTGTATTGTTTAGAATAGTTTCAGAAGGAATGATACAAGCTCCTCTTTGTACGTCTGGTAGAATTCAGCTGTGAACCTGTCTGGACCTGGACTTACTTTGGTTGGTAGGCTATTAATTGCTGCCTCAACTTTGGCCCTTGTTATTGATGTATTCAAGGTTTCAACTTCTTCCTGGTTTAGACTTTGGAGGGTGAAAGTGTCCAGGAATTTATCCACTTCTTCCAGGTTTACTAGTTTATGTGTATAGAGTTGCTTGTAGTAATCTCTGATTGTAAATTTTATTTCTGTGGTGTCAGTGGTGATATCCCCTTTATCATTTTTTATTGAATTTATTTGATTCTTCTCCCTTTTCCTTTTTACTAATCTGGCTAGTGGTCTATTTTGTTGATCTTTTCAAAAAACCAACTCCTGGATGTATTGATTTTTTGATGGACTTTTTGTGTCTCTTTCTCTTTCAGTTCTGCTCTGATCTTAGTTATTTTTTGTCTTCTGCTAGCTTTTGAGTTTTTCTGATCTTGCTCCTCTAGCTCTTTCAATTTTGATGATATGGTGTCAATTTTAGATCTTTACTTGCTTCTCTGGTGGGCATATATTGCTATAAATTTCCCTCTAGTCACTGCTTTAAATGTGTCCCAAAGATTCTGGTCCTTTGTGTTCTCATTCTCGTTGGTTTATAAGAACTTCTTTATTTCTGCCTTCATTTCATTGTTTATCCAGTTGACATTCAGGAGCCAGTTTTTCAGTTTCCATTAAGGTGTGTGGTTCTAAGTTAGTTTCTTAATTCTGAGTTCTAATTTGATTGCACTGTGGTCTGAGAGACTGTTTGTTATGATTTCCATTCTTTTGCATTTGCTACAGAGTGTTTTACTTCCAATTATGTGGTCAATTTTAGAGTAGGTGCTATGCAGTGCTGAGAATGTATATTCTGTGGATGTGGGGTGGAGATTTCTGTAGATGTCTTTTATGTCTGCTTGGTTCAGATCTGAGTTCAAGTTCTGGATACCCTTGATAATATTCTGTCTTGATGATCTGTCTAATATTGACAATGGAGTGTTAAAGTCTCACACTCTTATTTTGTGGGGGTCTAAGTCTCTCTGTAGGTTGTTAAGAACTTGCTTTATGTACCTGGGTGCTCCCATATTAGGGGAGTATATATTTGGGATCCTCAGTTCTTCTTGATGCATTGATCCTTTTACCATTATGTAATGTCCTTCTTTGTCTCTTTTGACCTTTGTTGGTTTAAAGACCATTTTATCAGAGACTAGAATTGCAACTCCTGCTTTTTTTTTGCTCTCCATTTGCTTGATAATCTTCCTCCATCTCTTTATTTTTAGCCTATGTGTGTCCTTCCATGTGAGATGGGTTTCCTGAATACAACACGACAATGGGTTTTGACTTTTTATTCTATTTGCCAGTCTGTGTCTTTTGATTGGGACATTTAATCCATTTACATTTAAGGTTAATATTGTTATGTGTGAAAATGATCCTGCTATTTTGATGCTAGCTGGATGTTTTGCCCATTAGTTGACACATTTTCTTCTTCATTGTGTCAATAGTCTTTACCATTTGATACATTTTTGGAGAGGCTGGTACTAGTTGTTCCTTTCCGTGTTCAGTGCTTCTTTCAGGAGCTCTTGTAAGGCACCCTGGTGGTGATGAAATATCTCAGCAATTGCTTGTCCATAAAGAATATCTTTCTCTAAACTATGAAGATTAGTTTGGCTGGATATGAAATTCTACGTTGAAAGTTCTTTTCTTTAAGGATGTTGAATATTGGCCTCATTCTCTTCTGGCTTCCAGGGTTCCTCCCGAGAGATCCACTATGAGTCTGATGGGCTTCCTTTTGTGTGTAACCTGACCTTTCCCTCTTGTTGCCCTTAGCATCGTTTTCTTCATTTCAACTCTGGTGAATCTGACGATTATATGCCTTGAGGTTGCTCTTTTGAGGAATATCTTTGTGATGTTCTCAGTATTTCCCTGGACTTGAATGTTGGCCTGCCTTGCTAGTTTGGGGAAGTTCTCCTGGATAATATCCTGAAGAGTGTTTTCCAGCTTGGATTCATTCTCTCCATCACATTCAGGTACATCTATCAAACCTAGATTAGGTCTTTTCGTGTAAACACATATTTCTTGGAGGCTTTGTTAATTTCTTTTCACTCTTTTTTCTCTAAACTTGCCTTCTTGTTTTATTTCATTGAGTTGATCTTCAGTCTCCAATATCCTTTCTTCTGCTTGGTCAATTTGGCTATTGAAACTTGTGTATGCTTCGAGAAGTTCTCATGCTGTGTTTTTCAGCTCCTTCAAGTCATTTATATTTTTCTCTAAGCTGTTTATTGTAGTTAGCATCTCATCTAACCTTTTTTCTAGGTTCTTAGTTTCTTTGCATTGGGTTAGCATATGTTCTTTTAGCTCTGAGAAGTTCGTTATTACCCACCTTCTGAAGCCTGTTTCTGTCAATTCATCAGACTCATTCTCCATCCATTTTTGATCCCTAGCTGGTGAGGAGTTGTGATCCCTTGGAGGAGGAGAGGCATTCTGGTTTTTGGTGTTTTCCTCCTTTTTGTGCTGGTTTCTTCCCATCTTAGTGGTTTTATCTACCTGTGGTCTTTGTAGTTGGTGACTTTCAGATGGGGGTCTCTGAGTGGACATCCTTTTCATTGATGTTGAAGCTATTTCTTTCTGCTTCTTAGTTTTCCTTCTAATAGTCAGGCCCCTCTGCTGCAGGACCACTTGAGTTCCACTCCAGACCCCACTCACCTGGGGATCTCCTGCAGGTACTGCAGAACAGCAAGAGTTGCCACCAGTTTCTTCCTCTGCTATCCTCGTCACAGAAGGGCACCCGCCAGATGTTGGCCTGAGCTCTCCTTTATGAGGTGTCTCTTTGAGTATATGGGGATTTGGGAGTTGCTTGAGGAGACATGCTGTCCCTTATAGGAGCTCAAGTGCTGTGCTGGGAGCTCTGCTGTTCTGTGCAAGGCTGCTGGGCAGGTACCTTTAAGTCTGCTGCAGCTGAACTCATAACCACCTCTTTTCCCAGGTGCTCTGTCTTAGGAAGGTTGGCTTTATTTTTAAGTTCATGTCGTGCTGCTACCCTTTTTCATAGATCCCCTGCCCCACACCAAGTAGTCTAGTCACAGTCTGCCAGCAGAGGCATAGCTGAGCTGCTGCAGGCTCTGCCAAGCTGCTGTATGAACTGCCTCAGTAGTAGTGGACTCCCTCTTTAGTGGGGGCGCCCTTATCCCCAGTGAGCTGGACTGTCCTGGGTCCATCTGTGCTTGCTGCGAAACTCTCAATTACTTGTTTTGTGTCTGTGGTACCCACCGAGCCAGATTGCCTGGCTCCCTGTCTCAGCCCCCTCCCTTTCAGTTGAATGGGTGGCTCTGACTCCCAGGCTTTCCAGGCACCAGTCAAAATGGCTGCCCAGACTTGTGTGAGTTTCTGTGCACCAACGTGGCACCCGCTGAAACTGCCATGCTGAAAACTTGTGGTGCTTTTCAGCCCAGGGATCTCCTGGGTTGTGGGCAGTGAAAACTTGTTTGCAAGTGCAGTGAGCACTCACCCTCTGTGCTGTTCTCACTGGGAACTGCACTCCGGAGCTGTTCCTATTTGGCCATCTCGGATCTCCCCCTGTGTGAAATATTTTTAAGAAAACCCACGCAGCAGATGGTTTCTATTTGAAACCCAAATATTTAATCTTGAACAGTCTCATAACTCATGTATGGCTGAAGCTTTAGTTGAGGAATGTGTCACGAGACTAAGACAATGAGGCCTCCGATTCTCAATTCTCCTAGCATCTTGCTGTTCTGAATTCATTAGGGCCAAATTTTTTAAAAGTCTGAGGATCCTGGTGAGGTTTCTTAGCTTTATACTGAAACAAATATGTTACTGATCTTTAGAAATAAAGTAAACAAAGAAAAAACTTCTCTAAATTAGCCACCTAAATCTACTTAAGTCTAAACTAGTGGTGAAAATACTCATAAATTTGCAACTCAAATGCAAATTTAAATATTGATAAATGTCAACAGGAGGATAAACTATGAGTAAATATTATGGGGATGAAAGCCTAAATGGAATTTTCCCAGTTGGCTGTTCTAGGAGCAGGAGGTCATCTACAATGGGTTTTCTCAACTGCAGGACTACACACATCTTGGGCTGCATAATTCTTTATTGTAGGGGACTGTCCTCTGTAGTGTGTTTAGTAATATCTTCCTAGTCTCTTCCCACTAGAGACCTGTAGCACTTTATTTGTAACAACTAAAAATGTTTCCAGACCTGACAAATGTTCCCCCAGAAGACAAAATTACTACAGATTTAACACTACTAATCTTTATAGTGTGAATAAGATGTTCTATCTTCTCTACTTCTGTCTCACAGTCAGAATTCCATATGCCAAAGATTTCTTAATTTCTTTCAAAATAAAATAAGGTAGTTCTTTTTGAAAATATAGGCTAACTTAAGAGGAGCAGCAAATCAAGCTCAAAGTGGTTATTAGCATTTAGTAATGATCTATATATAATGATTCTAGTAGCTGACATATTTCCATACATATTATCATATATGACTAAGAGATTGAGCTCTAGTATTAGACAAACCAAATTCTTGTTTTGGGAGCTATCTCTTTCCTAACTGACTTGTGACAGATTCCACTAAATCTCTTTATACCTTAATTTGTTCATTTGTAAAATGGAACACTAATGATATCAATTATGTTGGTTTTTTCTTTTTTTTTTTTATTTTTATTTTTTTTTTCAAAGAATAAATAATATGTAATGAACCTAAGGTATTTTGCACAGTGTATGGCTCAATAAATGTTAGTTCTGATGTTGTTATTTTATTTTTTGTTTAATGATAACCTTATAAAAGATAATAGTATTATTTTCATTTGACAGATGACATATATGATAATACATCTGAAAAGACATTGCAAATTGTAGCTTATTATTTAGAGAGATAAAGTGACCTATTCAAGGTTACAACTAAGCACTTAACGTGGATTCAAATGCTGTTCTAACTTTTAATCCTTTTTGCCTGTTTAACAGAATGAAGAGCCATAGGGAATGTAAAATTTGACTTGCAGAGATGGAGGAATGTGGAAGCATAACTTGAAGATGCAGAATATGCCTAGATAAATGAGCTCTGGAAGGAAGCCCTGGGCAGTGGGCAGCCAAGGGTTAACACAGAGAACCTGGATAAGGCACCCTGAGAAAAGGGCAAGGTAAAAAATGTTTTGCAGTTAAACCAGTTTCATTTTCTGTCCTGTGATTGGCTAGCCAAACTACATTGGTTCGTGTAGGTATACCTTTAACATTTTCCAGGCTGTGTTAGTCCATTTTGCATTTCTGTAAAGGAATAGCTGAAGCTGGTAATTTATAAAGAAATGACATTTAGTTTGGCTCATATGTCTGCAGACTGTACAAGAAGTGTGGGTACTAGCATTTGCTTCTTGTGAGACCTCAGGAAACTTACAGTCATGATGTAAGCCAAAGGGGGGTGGGCCTGTCACATGGTGAGAAAGGGAGCAAGAAAGATGTCAGACTCTTTTAAACAACCAGCTGTCATATGAATTATAGAGTGAGAGCTCATTACCATGGAGAGGGCATTTCATGAGGATTCTGCCCCCATGACCCAAACACCTCCCACCAGGCCCTACTTCCAAATTTTGAGGACACATTTCAACATAAGATTTTGGGGAAACGAACATCCGAACAAAATCACAGAGAAAATGTAAACGGAGGCAACTTCAATCACACAGTTCATCGTCCTCCTCATTCCACTCTCCTCCTCTGTCCTGCACCAAAAAGACCTCTTGGATATGTGTATGTACCTCCTCTTCATATAGTCAAGCTTCATCCCACCACAACTTATAAAAATTCACCTCAGGGCCATTCCTCAAGACCTAGGATAAACATATCTGTGGATTAGTTCATACTTGGGAGGATGCATACAAAAAAAGAGGTTTTGGAAAGCAGGTTCATGATCACTCTTGTGGGAAATTATATAATTTATGCAATTTTGTATACGTTGAGCATTGTTTAGAAAAGGCAGTTACATTTTTAGGTGACGCACGTGGTTTTGGAGACAGACCTCCTACAAGATGTTAGAGAACAGACAACACAAGTAACAAGACAAGTCTGGGGAAAATTACAAAAATGAAAAAATAAGAAGATGGGTTAGTATAATAACTAAGTTTTCAGGGACTCTTGAGTTGGATTAAACATAAACTAACATCCTGGCTTTGGCAGTGACTAGCTACATAATCCATGGATACTTAACATTTTTATGCTTAATTTTTCTCATAATTAAAATTAATATAACAATTACTGGTTTATAAGTTCCTTGTAGAAATGGATTTGATCATGCCATTAAAATGCCCAATATGGAGTCTGGCAGCCTGGTAATTTCTAAATAAATAAAGAAATAAATAAAGAAAAATAAAAATAAACAAAATCCAAACCCCAACTAGTTCATTACTGAACATCAGGTATATTTACAGAACAAAATGCATTTTAATTTGCCTGCAGAATAGGCTTAAAGGGATAGGAAAGATAATACTATGTATACTTAATTTGGTCTTATAAGTTATTTATAATTTATTATCTACCCTAATATTAATTGCATTCTTAGGACAACTTGAACTTCAGAGTTTAGGCTAAGGGATAAACTGTTTTCTCTAGGACAGTTAGTAGTAAGGTGTCAGACACAAAGAAAGAGTCCTTGAGTATACTTTAAACATTGAAGAACAACAAATAATTGTTTACAGCATTGTAATAAAAGGATCATGTGTGTTAGAAACAGCTACAGAAGCTTGATTTCAAATTCCAGGCAAGAACCTTGATGCAATATTTTGACTTTCAGTACTTTCCATCTGGCATGCAAATATTTCACCAGTTCTTCCAAAATGTCATAGAGAAAACGCATATGTCACTAATAGCATGAGGGTTATGAGCAACATTTTCATAAATAGCATGAGGGTTATGAGCAACATTTTGGATTTTTATCAAACTGACTAGGCCTTAACCAGTCTATCCTTATGGACATGGGCCAGCACTCATGGACAACTAGCTTCACATCTCAGCAGCAGTGGGTTATAGGAAAAATTCATCTCTTTAATCCTGTTACATCTTGTTTTAAGACATCTCTCCTTTTCCTGGAGGACATTATATGTTTTTTGTTTTTAATTTTGTTCTTGTGTTAAATCACAATTATTGACTTGCATATGTTGAACAAACCTTTCATCCCGGGAATAAAGTCTAATTGATCATGATGTATTAGCCTTTTGATGCACTGCTGGATTTGGTTTGCTAGTTTGGTTGTGGAATTCTGTATCTATGTTTATTATGCATATTGGCTAGTAGGGTCTTTTGGGTGCTGTTTCTGCCAGGTTTTCATATCTGTGTGATACTGGCTTTGTACAATGAGTTAGCATTCCCCCTCCTTCATTTTTCAGAATAGTTTTAACAGAATTGTTACCGGCTCTTCTCTGTGTATGTGGTAAAATTTGACTGTGAATTCTTCTATTCCAGGGCTTTCTTTGGTTGGTAGATTTTTTTCTTTTTTAAATGGTCATACTGCCCAAATCAATCTACAGATTGAATACTCTTCCTTTCAAATTACCAATGTATATTTTCACTGGATTAAACATATATATTCTAAATTTTATATAAGACCAAAAAAGCCCAGATAGTCAAAGCAATCCTAAACAAAGAAAATAAAGATAGAGGCATTACATTATCTGACTTCAAACTATACAATAATGCTGCAATAACTAAAACAGCATGGTTTTGCTACAAAAATAGACCATAGGCCAATGGAACAGAATAGGGAACTCAGAGAAAAAGCCACACATCTACAACCATCTGACTGTTGATAAAGTGACAAAAATAAGCAGTGGGGAAAGAACTCCATATCTGATACATGGTTTTAGGATAACTGGTTGACTATATGCAGAAGAATGAAATTGGACCCCTACATTTACCATATACAAAAATTAATGTAAGGTAGGTTAAAGCCTTAAATGTAAGACTTCAAACTATTAAAATTCTAGAAGAAACCTAGAAAAGAGTATTCTGGACATAGGCTGTGGTAAAGAATTTATGTCTAGGTCTTTAAAGCAATTGCAACAAAAAAAATTGACAAGGGTAAACTAATTAAACTGAAGAGCTTCTGCAGAGAAAAGGAAACTATTGACACAGTAAACAGAAAACTTACAGAATTGAAGAAAGTATTCACAAACTATGCATCTGACAAAGGTGCAATATGCAGAAACTATAAGAAACTTTAAAAATTAACAAACAATAAACAACCCCTTTAATTGGTGAGCAAATATTGAAATTATGTCAAGTATCTTCTATGACACAATGAAATAAAGCTAGAAATCAATAATAAGGGGAATTTGGAAAACTATACAAACACATGAGAATTAAGCAATATGCTACTGAACCCACTGGGTCAATGAAGAAATTAAAAATAAAATTTTAAAATTTTGTAAAACAAATGACAATGAAAACAACATACCTAAACCTTTGGAATACTAGGAAAGCAGTACTAAGAAAAAAGTTTATACCTGTAAGTGCCTACATGAAAAAAGTAAAATATTTCAAATAAACAACTTAGTAATGCATCTTAAAGAAGTAGAGAATGGCACAAAGCCAAAATTAGTAGAAGAAAAGAATGGAGATGGCACCAGAAATAAATAAAAATAAAATGAAGAAAACAAAACAAATATCAACAAAATAAAAACTTGTTTTTTTAAAGATAAACAAAATTGACTAAGAAATACAGAGAGAAGTCCCAAGTAAATAGAATCAGTAATGAAAAAGGAGACTTTAGAATGGATACTGCAGAAATTCAAAGGATCATTAGAGGCTACTATGAGCAAACATGTGCCAATAAATTGGAAAACCTAGAAGTGGATAAATTCCTAGACACATAAAATTATCAATATGGAATCATGAAGAAATCCAAAACCTTAACTGATTAATAACAAGTAATGACATTGAAGCTGTAATAAAAAGTCTTCCAGCAAAGAAAATATGGACCCCATGGCTTCACTGCTGAATTCTACCAAACATTTAAAGAAGTAATATCAAACCTATTCAAACTATTCCAAAAAATAGAGGAGGAGGTTATACTGCCACATCCATTCTACAAGGCCAGTAATAATCTGATGTCAAAACCAGAAAAAACACACATCACTGAATGAGTACATACAGGACAATATCTACGATGAACATTGATGAAAATTTCTCAATAACACTAGCAAATTAAATTTAATAATACTTTTACAAACTTGTTTATCATGACCAAGTGGGTTTTATACCAGGAACGCAAGGATAGTTCAGTATATGCAAGTTAATCATCAGAATAAAATGAAATAAACATGTATATATACATTTGATGATGAAAAAATATTTGATAAATTTCACCATCCCTTCATGATTAAAACACTGAAAAAACTGGATAGAGAGGAAACATATATCAATGCAATAAAAGCCATATTTAACAGATCCACAACTAATGTCATAATGAACGGTTAAAAACTAAAAGCCTTTCTTTTAAGATCTGGAATGTGTCAAGGATATTCACTCTCACCATTGTTGTTCTGCATACTACTGAATTTTTTTGCTAGAACAGTCACACAAAAGGAAGAAATAAAAGGCATCCTAATTGGAAAGAAGTCAGATTATACATATTTGCAGATGCTATGAAAAAACTATAAGATTTTGATGACAGAAGTTAAAGAGGACACAGAAATTCAAAAGATATTCCATGTTCATGAATTGAAATAATCAATATTGCTAAAACTTTAATACTACCCAAAGAAATCTACTGATTCAATGCAATCTTTATTAAAATACCAATGGCTTCTTCACAGAAATAGAAAAAAAAAATACTAAAATTTATATAATACCAAAAAAGACCAAGAATAGGCAAAACTATCTTGAGTAATATAATGAAATTCAAGGAATCACAGTACCTGATTTCAAATTGTACTACAAAACGGTGGGATACTGGAATAAAAACATACACATAGAGAAATGGAACAGAATAGAGAAACTAAAATAACAAATTCATTCATATACAGCAAATTCATTTTTTACAAAGATGCCAAGAACATACAGTAGGAAAAGAATAGTCTCTTCAATAATTATGTTTCAATAAAGGATAGTCTCTGGAAAAATGGAGTATCCATATGCAGAATCATGAAACTACACTCCTATTGTTTTGCCATATGCAAAAATCAAATCAAACTAAATTAAAAACTTAAATCTGAAACATCAAACCATGAAACTACTAAGACAAATCTTTGGGAAAACTCTCCACGTCATTTGACTGAGCCAGGATTTCTCAGATAGTACCCCACAAGTAGAGACATACAAAACAAAAATGGACAAATGGCATCACATCCAATTAAAAAGCTTCTGCCTAGCAAAGGAAACAATCAACTAGTTGAAGGGAGAACACACAGACTGGGACAAAATATTTACAAACTACCTATTTGACAAGGGATTATTAACTAGAATACATAAGGAGCTCAAACAACTCTATAGGAAAAACTCTAATAATTCAATTTAAAAATGGGCAAAATTATGAATAGGTATTTTTCAAGTAAAGACATACAAAGACAAGCAGGTATATGAAAAGGTGGTCAACATGATTGATTATCAGAGAAATGCAAATGAAAACTACAATGAGGTATTATCTCATGCCAGTTAAAATTGTTTATATCCAAATGTCAGGCAATAAAATATTCTGGTGTGCATGTGGAGAAAAGGGAACTCTTGTACACTGTTGGTGGGAAAGTAAATGAACAGAACCACTATGTAGACAGTTTGAAGGTTTCTCAGAAAACTAAAAATAGAACTATTGTATTACTCAGCGATCTCACTTCTAGGTATATACCCCAAATTAATGAAATCAGTATATCAAAGAGATATCTGCACTCCCATGCTTATTGCAGTACTATTCACAATGGCTCAAAATTGGAAGCAACGTAATTGTCCATTAACAGACTAACAGATAAAGAAAGTGTGGCACTTAAACACAATGGAGTGCTGTTCATCCATGAAAAGGAATCAGATTCTGTTATTTGCAACAACATGAATTGAAATAGAGATTATTATGTTAGGTGAAGTAAGCCAAGCACAGAAAGACAAACTTCACAAGGTCTCAATTATTTTGGGGATCCAAAAATCAAAACAATTAAATTCATGGAGATAGAGGTCAGAATAATATTTATCAGAGGCTTGGAAGGGTAGTAGGGTGTGAGGAAACAGGGATGGTTAATGAATAAAAAAAATAGTTTGGTAAAAAGAGTAAGATCTTGTATTTGATACCACAAAAGGGTGGCTATATTTAATAATAATTTACAGTACATTTCAAAATAAATAAAAGTGTTTAGTTGAACTATTTGTAACACAAAGAAAGGATAAATGCTTGAGGTAATGCCTACCCCATTTACCCTGATGTGATTATTATGCATTTTATGCCTGTATTAAAATATCTAATGTACCCATAAATATAGACACCAATGTTACGTCTACAAAAATAAAAAATAAAAATTAATTTTGAAACTCTTTGCTAACTTTATATGTTTTATTATGTTAAATTTTGAGTTCTTTATATATTCTGGTTAAAAATTCCTTAGTTATATATGTTATTTTAAAGACTTCTTTCAGTGTTTTAATTCCATTAAATTTATTTTACCAAAGAAAATATTTAAATTTGGATGAAGTCCTATAGATCATGGATCATGTTTGCTGTTTCACATCCAAGGCCTCTACTCAATATAAAGATAGAAATATTGCCTTCCCTGTTTTATCTAAAAAAAAAAATAAATTATGTGGGGGCACTGAAAAGATGGCCAAATAGGAACAGATCTGGTTTGCAGCTCCTAGCGAGAGCAATGCAGAAGACAGGTGATGACTGCATTTCCAACTGAGGTAGTTGGTTCACCTCATTGGGACTGGTTTGACAGTCGGTGCAGTCCAAAAACAGCGAGCCAGAGCAGGGCAGGGCGTCACCTCACATGGGAGGGCAAGGGCCTGGGGAACTCCCTCTCCTAGCCAAGGGAAGTCATTAGGGACTATTCCCTGCACTCTCACCCAGATACTGTGCTTTTTCCACGGTCTTCATAATCCATAGACCAGGAGAGTACCTCTGGTTCCTACAACACCAGGGCCCAGGGTTTCCAGAACAAAATTGGGAGGCCGTTTGGGAAGACACCAAGCTAGCTGCAGCAGTTTTTTGTTTTCTTTTTCTTACCCCAATGGGGCCTGAAATGTCAATGAGACTGAACCATTCACTCCCCTGGAAAGGGGGCTAAAGCCAGGGAGCCAAGTGATCTGGTTTGGCAGGTCCCACCCCCATGAAGACAAGCAAGCTAAGATCCACTGGCTTGAGATTCTCACAGCCAGCGCAGCAGCCTGAGCCCAACCTGAGACATTCAAACGCAGTAGTGGGAGGGGTGTGCACCATTCCTGAGGCTGAAGAAGGCAGTTTTAACCTCACCTGTGTAAATGTAGTCACCCAGAAGTTCAAACTGTGCAGAGCCCATGGGAGCTCAGCAAGGCCTCTGCAGGCAGACTGTGTGACTTGACTTCCTCTTCACTAAGCAGCACATCTCTGAAAAAAGGCAGCACCCATCAGGGACTTACAAATAAAGCCTCAAACTTTCTGGGACAGAGCACCTGGGAAAAGGGGCAGTTGTGAGTACAGCTTCAGCAGACAGAAATCTCCCTGCCTGGCAGCTCTGAAGAGAGCAGTGGATCTCCCAGCATAGCATTTGAGGTCTGATAATCGATGGACTGCCTCCTCAATTGGCTCCCTGACCTTTGTGTATCCTGACTGGTAGACACCTCTGAGTAGGGGCCAATGGAAACCTCATACAGGAGAGCTCTGGCTGGCATCTGGCAGGCACCCTTCTGGGATGAAGCTACTAGAGGAAGGAACAGGCAGCAATCTTTTCTGTTCTGCAGCCTCCACTGGTGATTCCCAGGCAACAGGGTTTGGAGTGGACCTCCAGAAAACTCCAGAGGACTTGCAGCAGAGAGGCCTGACTGGTAGAAGGAAAACTAACAAACAGAAAGCAATAGTTTCAACATCAACAGAAAGGACGTCCACTTAGAGACCACATACAAAGGTCACCAACTTCAAAGACCATAGATAGATAAATCCACAAAGATGCGAAGAAACCAGTGCAAAAAGGCTGATAGTTCAAAAAACCAGAATACCTCTTCTCTGCCAAGGGATCACAACTCCTCACCAGCAAGGGAACAAAACTAGATGGAGAATGAGTTTGAAAAGTTGACAGAAACAGGCTTCAGAAGGTGGGTATTAATAAACACTCCAAGCTAAAGAAGCATGTTCTAATGGAATGCAAGGAAGCTAAGAACCTTGAAAAAAGATTAGATGTAACTAGAATAACCAGTGTAAAGAAGAACATAAACAACCTGATGGAGCTGAAAAACACAGCACAAGAACTTCATTAAGCATTCACAAGTTTCATAGCAGAAGAAAGGATATCAGAGATTGAAGATCAACTCAATGAAATAAAAAGAGAAGGCAAGATTAGAGAAAAAAGAGTGAAAAGAAATGAACAAAGCCTCCAAGAAATACTGGATTATGTGAAAAGACCAAAACTATGTTTGATCAGTGTACCTGAATATGACAAGGAGAATGAAACCAAGTTGGAAAACACTCTTCAGGATATTATCCAGGAGAACTTCCCTAACCTAGCAAGGCAGGCCAACATTCAAATTCAGAAAATACAGAGAACACCACAAAAATATTTCCCTAGGAGAGCAGCCACAAGACACATAATCATCAGATTCACCAGGGTCGAAATGGAGAAAAAAAAGTGCTAAGGGCAGCCAGGAAGAAGGTTGAGTTCCCCACAAAGGGAAGCCCATCAGACTCTAAGCAGATCTCTCTGCAGATACACTACAAGCCAGAAGAGAGTGGAAGCCAATATTCAACATTTTTAAAGAAAAGAACTTTCAACCCAGAATTTCGTATCCTGCCAAACTAAGCTTCATAACCGAAGGAGAAATAAAATCCTTTACAGACAAGCAAATTCTGAGAGATTTTATCGCCATCAGGCCTGCCTTACAAGAACTCCTGAAGGAAGCACTGAACATGGATAGGAACAATTGGTATCAGCCACTGCAAAAACATACCAAATTGTAAAGACCATTGACAGTATGAAGAAACTGCATCTACTAACTGGCAAAACAATCAGCTAGCATTATAATGGCAGAATCAATTTCACATATAATAATATTAACTTTAAATGGAAATGGGCTTAATACCCCAATTTAAAGACACAGATTGTCAAATTGGATAAAAAGTCAAGAACCATCAGCGTGCTATATTTGAGAGACCCATCTCACATGCAAGAAACATAGGCTCAAAATAAAGGAATGGGGGAAGATTCACCAAGCAAATAGAAAGCAAATAAAAGCAAGGGTTGAAATTCTAGTCTCTCATAAAACAAACTTTAAACCAACAAAGATCAAAAGAAACAAAGAAGGATATTACATAATGGTAAAATGATCAATGCAACAAGAAGAACCAACTATCCTAAATATATATGCACCCAATATAGGAGCACCCAGGTACATAAAGCAAGTTATTAACAACCTGCAAAGAGACTTAGACTCTCACACAATAATAGCGGTAGACTTTAGCATCCCACTGTCCATATTAGACAGATCAACAATACAGAAAATTAATAAGGATGCCTTGGACTTGAACTCAGATCTGGACCAAGTGGACCTAATAGACACCTACAGAACTCTTCACCCCAAATCAACACAATATACATTCTCCTCTGCATGACACCACACTTATTCTAAAATTGATCACATAATTGGAGGTAAAAACTTCTAAGCAAATGTTAAAGAACAAAAATCATATCAAATAGTCTCTCAGACCACAGTGCGATCAAATTAGAACTCAGGACTAAGAAACTCACTCAAAACCTCACAACTACATGGAAACAGAACAACCTATGCCTGAATTACTACTGAATAAATAATAAAAAGAAGTCAGAAATAAAAATTTTCTTTGAAACCAATGAGAATAAAGACACAATGTACCAGAATCTCTGGGACACATTTAAAGCACTGTGTACAGGGAAATTTATAGCACTAAATGCCCACAAGAGAAAGGAGAAAAGATCTAAAATCGACACCCTAACATCACAGTTAAAAGAATTGGAGGAGCAAGAACAAACATATTCAAAACTAGTGGAAGACAAGAAATAACTAAGATCACTGCAGAACTGAAGGAGATAGAGACACAAAAACCCCTTCAAAACCTCAATGAATCCAGGAGCTGGATTTTTGAAAAGAGCAATGAGGCAAGAAAAAGAAATAAAGCATATTCAGTTACAAAAAAGAGGAAGTCATTGATGGGCATTTGGGTTGGTTCCAGGTCTTTGCTATTGTAAACTGTGCTGCAATGAACATTCGTGTGCATGTGTCCTTATAGTAGAACAATTTATAATGTGGCACATATATACCATGGAATATTATGCAGCCATCAAAAACGATGAGTTTGCGTCCTTTGTAGGGACATGGATGAACCTGGAAACCATCATTCTCAGCAAACTGACACAAGAACACAAAATCAAACACCGCATGTT
>CAUYQU010090682.1:0-18904 GCA_963574635.1 Cheracebus regulus
GGAGGGGAGCATCATACTGGGGTCTTTTGTTGCGGGGGGCAAGAGAGGGTCTGCAGGGCGGTGGGGAGGTCAGGGAGGGATAACATGGGGAGAAATGCCAGATGTAGGTGACGGGGGGATGGAGGCAGCAAACCACATTGCCATGTGTGCACCTATGCAACAATCCTGCATGATCTGCACATGTACCCCAGATCCTAAAGTACAATAAAATAAGAATAATATAATAAAAAAGCATTTCTGAATTATAAAAAAGTACTGGCATAATAAATGAGAGTATGTTTCTGGATGGAAAGATGTGTGATTGTTATCTGTTTCCCTACATGTAATTATAATGTGAAGGCAATTTCAATTAAATTCCCTCCAGGAATTTTCAGAAAATTGACATGCTCATTCTAACATTCATTCAGAAGAAACAAAAGAGAACATTTGCCAATGAAGCTATGAACAAAAACAATAGGGGGGATAAATCTAAGAAGTATCAAGATGTTTTACACAGTTTAAATAATCAAATCATGATATGTGATGAAGACAGCAAATTCATCAATAAATCTGAATAAAGCATTTAAAAACATTTAGCAAAAATAACTTGTTAAATGAAAAAGTACCATTTTATTTCAAAATCAGCAGGGGAAGTATTGTATCCAATCATGTTAGGACAACTGGCTATCCATATTTAAGTTATAATCCTCCCTCTTACTATACATATACATATACGTATATGTATATGTATATATTGTTGTTGTTGTTCTGAGAGGGAGTCTCTCTCTGTCACCCAGGCTGGACTGCAGTGGTGTGATCTTGGCTCACTGCAACCTCTGACTCCCATATTCAAGCGATTCTCCTGCCTCAGCCTCCAGAGCAGCTAGGATTATAGGTGTTTGCCACCACACCTGGCTAATTGTTTTTTGTATTTTCAGTAGAGACAGGGTTTTACTGTGTTAGCCAGGATGGTCTCGATCTCCTGACCTCATGATCTGCCTGCCTCAGCCTCCCAAAGTGCTGGGGTTACAGGCATGAGCCATTGTATCTGGCCACTATACATATATATTTGTATATATGTGTATATGTAGATAAAAAATCAATTGGGTAGTTTAATAATAATTAACAACTGATACATTTTTATAAGTGTACAGAAAGTTTTAAATAACATGGGCTGGAGAAAACTGTTTAAGAACAGTCCAGATACCATGAAGAAAAATGATCTCTCTACATAAATTATTTAAAAGAAATTGGAGAGGGGTAAATGTAAATACCCATAAGAGATATGAAAAACAATTCCACATAATGACAATGAACTAAAATGCATAGTGGATAAGAGTCTTCCAAATAAATTAGTTAAATGTAATGGGCTAGGATATATGCCCCCAAATTCACGTGTTGAAGTCCTAATCTCTAGTGTCTTCGATGTAACTTTATTTGGAGATAGGTTTTGCAGAGGTAATAAAGTTAAAATAAGGTCATGAGGGCAGACTCTAAACCAATATGACTAGTGTTCTTATGTAAAGGGGGAATTTAGACACAGATACATATGGAAGGAAGATGATGTGAAGAGACATAGGAAAAGACAGCCTTCTGCAAGCTAATGAGAGAGGCCTGAGACAGATCCTTCTCTCACAGCCCTCACAAGAAACCAGCTCCACCAACAACTTGATTTTGGATTTCTAGCCTCCAGAATTGTGAGACCAAATATCTATTGTTTGAGCTACCCAGTCTTAGTTACTTTCTTATGAAAGCCCTAGAAAACTAATAAGGTAAGATTAACTCAAAATGTAAGTGGGCAAAAGACATAAACAGATAATTCATAGCGAAAGAAATACAAGTAGTAGTGTTATGAAAATATATTCTATCTCTAATAAAGTAAATACAAATTATATCCGAAAGAAGGTATCATCTTTCATTCATGCCATTAGCAAATGTCCTTTTAAGAAAAAGGGAGAGAAGACAATGTCTAGTTTAGGTGAATGTGTGAAGAACATCAGAATATACTAATAGAATTATAGGCTAGAATAGCTGACAGGCAATTTACCAGCACATGTCAAAACTAACACAAAATATCTCATGTATCCCATTAATACATGCACCTACTAAATATCCACAAAAAAATTAAAAATATAAAAAGTAAATACAAGATATGGGCACTGAAGCCAGACCTCCCACCACTCCCCCTCCAAATTAACATGTTAACTTTTAGTGCAATATTTACACTTTTAGAAACATGTATCACAGAAGTACTCACGAATTCTATCTGTGACCACATATATATACTTTTTACTTTTTAAGCGAGAAAGAAAAATTGGAAACACCATAAATTCTCAGTGGTAAAAATATATTCAAGTACAACCAAAATGGGCTGTAACATATATACACATGGAAAGTGCTATAAGATATATAAAGCCAGTTACAGAACCCTGAGTATAGGAGGGTCAGATTTGCTTTTCATGTATACAAGAAAAAATTATTAGAAGATGAACATGCAATCATTTGTAAGTGCAAGAAAATCTAGTAAAATGTTAGCCAATACTTCCAGTATGGTTACTTCTACAGTGTAATTGGTTTCCTCTTACATAAGGACCTTAAATATTTGAATCTAAAGTGGTGCTGTGAATTAACAATTCTGCCAATATTTTCCTGATAACTTATATCCTCTTCATGGTTCCCAATGTATTTACCAGAAAATACAGTGATTTACATTGGTTCTTTTTTCCTTGTAACATTATTTGAAAATCAAATATGAAGAAGGAATTAAAAGATGTTATATATTATAAAAAAGGAAATGCTACTTATAATTTAATTAAAAATACAGTAAATAAAGTCAACATTAAAAACTTATATGTGTAATAGAGAAGAAGGATGTAATATAAGTTCTTGGAGGACGCAGTGAACATTTAACTGTGATAAAGTCATGGCCAAGTCAGTATGTTTTTTCAAAATAGTGGTTAAGATATTAGACTTTGGAGACTGACTGATATACTCCTTTCTTAATAGCATGTCCTTACAAGTTATTTACTACCCTCATGACTCAAGTTCTTTACCTGTAAAATAAGGTTAAAAATAGTCCTTTTCTCATGAATTTGTTCTGAAGAGTAAATGAAATGACATGTATAACACCATCTTGCACATAACATGCTGTCAATACATATAATCTACTATTATGATTTATTATGGTCACTTAAGATTATTTTGAAGATTTGTTTATTGCTGTAAAGAAACAAACTGGGGCATAAAGTTAAGATTATAAAATTCGAATAAAATAAAAATGTGCCTTGCCATTTATTACCTAACTTTGCCAATGAGACTGAACAGAAAGCTGGGGCATTAATAATTGTCCGATTACTGGTTGATTACTGTTCATCAGTGAAATTTACAAGGCCAGTGAGAAATATTATGGTTCTTAGCAATGGGCCATTCCAATTTCCTTTTAATAAGAAGAATGTGAAGAGTCCTAGAGACCTACATTAAGCAAATGAGGAAAAAGCAAAGATTGTAATAGAAGTCTATTCCAGATGAAAAGCATTTATTAATCATCACTAAGGCCATTAGGAGACCTAGTTCCTTTCTATTTCTGCAGAATAACCATAAATTCATCAGATTTCACAGTAATAGAAATTATATATGTATATATTTTCAATTAATTACCTATTATGGCTTCAATGCTTTACATAAATTACTCCATTTAACACATAAAAATGTGGGTAAGTTCAATGTTACATTTTATAGATTCTGAACTAAAGCTGAGAGAGTTTGAGCCATTTTCCTACAATTTTACAATTGAACTTGTCAACCCCTCTTTCACTAAAACACAGTTCTTCCTGACATCCCTCTCAGTGAAGGGCTGCATCCAAAAATTGCCTAAGCCAGAAACATGGCATCATTACTAAATAGCTCCTTCCCACCCTTATTCCACAACATGCAGGCAAAAGAATTAAATGCAAACACACACACACACACACACACACACACACAGATACAGTATATTATTAATTCCATTTTGTATGTTTTGCTGAAATCAATCCAACTTTCTCTGTTCGCCCTGCTTCTGCTCTAGTTAGGCCATTGTAATCTTTTGTCTGGATTATTGCAATGGTAACTTTCTTAGCAGTTACCTGTTTACTTGCTTTTTCCCTCCTCCAATTCACTCCTGAGTTTTTAGCCAGGGAAAAATTTTCGAAACATAAATCTGATCTTGTCATTTACTGCTGAAAACCTCTCATTTACTTTCATTTATCCTCAAAATAATGGCCAAATTCCTAATCATCACTTAACAGGCTTGAATACTTCTGCCCACACTGTCCACATACTCATTTCAGCAGCAAATCTCCAACTCCTCACTTAGAATTCCAAAGTTTCTGACATTTATTCACTTTTTGAAAATTTCAACATTTATTTCCATTGGTATCTGTATGAGTTCATTTCATGCTGCTGATAAAGGTATACCCGAGACTGGGTTATTTATAAAGAAAAAGAGGTTTAATGGATTCACAGTTCCACGTGGCTGGGGAGGCCTCACAATCATGGTAGAAGATGAAAGGCATGTCTTACATGCAGCAGAAAAGAGAGATGAGAGCCCAGCCACAGAGAAAACCCCTTGTAAAATCATCAGAGCTCCTGAGACTTATTCACTACCACGAGAACAGTGTGGGGGAAACCACTCCCCGGATTTAATTATCTCCCACCAGTACACGCCCACAACATGTGGGAATAATGGGAGCTACAATTCAAGATGAGATTAGGGTCAAACTATATCAGTATCTACACGTTTTCCTTTTTCATGTGACTAATTTCTATTTCTCTTTCAAAGCACCTCTTATATATTTTATATTTATTTAGCAGGAAGTCTCTCCTGGATTAGCAGCTCTCCTGTGTGCTCCAATTAATCATTTTAATTAACCTTCCCTAATCAGTTACAGTTTTAAGCTGCAATTGTCGATTTCCTCATCCTGCTTCCCAACCACCCACCTCCCACTTGCCAAACACACATATACACAAAGGTGGGCACACACACTACTTGCTTCTTCTTCTTTTTTTTTTTTTAATAAGAAGGACTGTAGGGTTGTAACTTAATTACCTAGATTATTTTTTTTTGCATTTGCAGAATGAGAATTACAATAATGTCTTTCTCAACTTCTTGAGAAGATCCTATGAGAAAAATAGGGGAAAAAGGATGTGTATATGTGTGATACAGATAATGTAGTCTTTCTTTCATGGTGCTTATTAACAAGTTTGTTCAAAATTCACTGTAATTACTGTATTTTCTCACTGATTATCATAGAAATTTAGCTTCTAGCAATACCTCTTTAATAGCAATAGAAAGTTTTAGCCAAGTTTGGAAGGTGTTGCCTTTTCAGTGGGCTGCCTTCTCTATAAACCAGGGAAGAAGCAAGCCTCTGACTTTATGTTCTGACTTTACCCCAAAGTTTGTTCCCCCAATGTCAGACCCTATCTGTGTCTCTTAGATATATTCTTCCAAAACATACTTTCTGCTGTAAAATTTTCAGGACCTGAGAGGAAAAGTGTGGTATCAAGAAAACTATTTTCAAAGAGGTACCTGATAAACTATATTATACATACAGAAGAGGTACAATATTGTCCTGGAAACTCTCTGGAGCATAGATGGTCCTCACTGGAAATGAAACTTTTGTCATGAAACTGTTTGGGTTTTAAATTTTCCCCTTTTACATGAACGCGTGACAACAAAACCATCTTAGTAAATGAGGTTTTAATTTCTCTAGCTTTCACTAAACACTCACTGAAACCATGAGTGTTACTGATTATGACTGACGCCAAGTGCAGCCATTTGCGGGGCTCTCATGCCGGTTCTTTCTGTGTTAGACAGGACTATGAAGAGCTAGAAAAGCAGCTAAAAGAAGTCTTTAAGGAGCGAAGCACCATTCTTCGTCAGCTGACAAAGACATCAAGAGAACTTGACGGAATTAAAGTCAATCTTCAGGTGAGATGAAAACTCATTTTCCTAGCAGTAAAGGATGAGCAGTCACCTGATTTGTCTGAGTGGAATAACATGCATTTTTAAACAGTTTTTAATATGTCTCTGGGCTTGACCATGGTAGTTATTACTTACTATTATATGAGCTTTAAATGGTAATGTCATTTGAAATATTGTCTAGGAATTTGTGGTTTACAAATACAGAAATGAGAAAATTGTGCATTTGGCAGAACCATGAATTCCTCAAGCTTTTAAGAGCAGTTTGACCCCTGTGTTTTTCATATTATAAAATAATAAAATAATGATGATCAAGAGTTAAATGAATACAGGAAGGATACCTAAAAGAGAATTTTAAGTTCCCCACAAGATAACTCTGAAGATTCTTTAATAAACCACATTATTAACATAGGTAAATACCTTAAAAAAGTAAGTGGCATCTCCAAAAAAGTCTTAACATACTGAAATCTTAAAAATATCTGTATAGGATAAAAATAGTTTGATAATATATTGAAATATTTGGATAAACATTGCATTTATTATCTTCCATATGCTGAAAGCTTTGATGTTTTATATGGTTTAATTCTTGTATCTATGAAATAGATCCTATTGTGATATCCCTTGTTACACATGGGAGAAAATGTTTAGAAAAGATATGTTATTTTTGAATGTTGCAAAAGGAGCCAGAGTTTACATGTAGATAATCTGGCTCCAGAGACTATTAGTTATGGATCTGAACCATGTTTTTAAATCATGTGGAGTTACTTCTATCCACACTCTTCTCCTTAGCTTTCTAGTCCCGTTAAGATGGTAATAATAATAATGACGATGATAGTGGTGGTGGTATTAGTAGCCACTGAGACTTATGGAACATCTTCAAGGTCAAGTGCTAGATCTTCTTTCTACAATTTTTATTTAATTTTCACATGAAGACTATTAGTCACATTTTATCGGCGGAAAAACAGAGTTAGAGAAAGGTTAAGAAACTAAGAGCATGCCGATAATGCTGATAGTTAAGGGACAGAACTAGTATTTAAAGTCAACATCTAAGCTCTTATTTCAGAAGACGTGTTACATATGGAGAAGACGGAAACAAGAGCAAAAAAGAAAAAAAAAATCATACACAACCCAGTAGGACACAGAGATGGTAGCAGGATGATAACAGTGTAGGAATCACAGTGTTACGATGGAAGCATGCACAGAGCGTTAGGGAAACATAAGGATGAAAAGAAGTGTAGATTGATTTCTGATGAAGCCAGTGCCTGAGCTTGTGGTTAAGTGGAAATTCACCAAGTGAATGAGACTGGGAAGAATACCAAGAAACCTGCACCTTCTCAGAGGCATGGAACACTTGACACATTGAGAATATTGAAAGCATAATGTGAAAGGCCCAGAAGTGGTCAGTATTTACAATATTCCCAAAATACTCAGTCTTTCTATGCCAGTAGCCAAAGTCAAGATACCTCATTACAGTCTAGAAAGTTGCTTGATACAAATACACAGTTTTACGGAGTTACATTTGCTGAAAGAATAACAATCCTCCCACTAAACATAATTACGATTCTTAAAATGTGTTTTGCTTATTTTTTAATTTTTGGCAGCCATTGTGCAAGGCTGAGTTTGTGACTTGTGCCAGGTCACAAGGCCATGATACACTTTGATCTGTAAATCCTATGAATGATGACTTTTTTTCAATTTTAATTCTTCTTTTTGCTTTCTTTGTATGTATGTGAAGCCACTTTTTCATGTAAATGAACACTGTTCATTGGTTGCTTCCCAATGATAACCTCAGCCGGTTATGCTAGAGAAGAGGTTTGTCTTATAAAGTTCATCCCACTACATCCCTATTATAATACTTATTATACTATATTAAAATTGTTGGTTTTTGATATTAGATTAAAAAATGTGTGAAGGTAGGCACCCTGACTTTGCATAGGTCTTTGAATGATTCATTATAGATATTTGTTAAATAAATATTAAGTCAACAAAGTGTTTGCCTTTTTGCTACTGTCAATTCTCTACCAGTCCCAATTATTCTTTTGCAAACAATATTATTGCCTCTTAGTTTCAACTTTTAATGCCAAGAATGACAGGTTACCCTATTAATTAGTTTATTGAATATAAATAAGAAAGTTATTATAGAAGGCTTAATGGGATAGATTCTCTTACAAGAAAAAGCTCAGAGACCTTTTCTGCTATAATTCATAGTCTTTGAATTCTGAATTTGTCAGAGCATAGAAACACTAATGACTGAAGTAGTATATGTAATTTTTGTTAATATTCTGTCCATAGACACCAGTTACAATTTTATCTGACCCTGACTTTTATATGTCATAATGCATTACTCATAAATAAGAAATCAACAAAACATAACAGTTGCATGCCCTTTGACTGTTTTAATCTTGAATCATTTTTTTTCCTGGCATATGCAGGGAGATTTGCTATGTTCCCTCGTATTTATTTATAGAAGCTGTGCCAGACCTGGTTTAACATGCCTGCAGAGAACACAGTAAAACTTCAAAAAATGAATAGAAGATATGTTTTATATTCACTTATAAAAAGACCTAGATATTTGGAGAGTGGTTTCTTCTCCATTGAACCTCTAAAAGCCAAGACTGCTCAATTCCTTTCACCACTGTGTCATTGGTATCATAAATTTCTGTTTATAGCTTTAAAGCCATGAGGACCATCTTGGACTCATTTTTAATTCTTGTTCCAGGGCAAATGTGCAGTCCTATCTAGTACTCTAGAACCAAAGTTAAAGTGAGCCTCAATTTCTCACCTGAATAAACTTCCTTTTTCTACTTTTCTTATCAGTCCTTAAAAAATGATGAGCAGTCTGCCAAAACTGATGTTCAGAAACTTCTGGAATTAGGACAGAAACAAAGGTAAGACTGTTCTTTTCTCTTTTTTTTTCTTAGTTCAATGTTGCCATAGTTGTCACTATGGCAACATTCAGAAACTTCACAGAAGTTGTTGATTCTAAGTGCAACAACCTATTTATCTTTTCACTTATACTTAAATGTACATGTGATTCACTTGAGAAGCTTGTTCAAATGCAAATTCTTATACAGTAGAACTGGGGTGAGCTTGAGATTCTGCATTTCTAACAAGTTCCTTGGTAATGGTGATGGTGATTCTTTTTGTCTGCAAATCACAATTTGAATGTTAGGGAGCTATAATACTTTTCTCGGTTAGTAAGATAGACCCTGGTAAATCCACCAATCCATTGATAGATTTGATATTATTGACCTAAATGGACCATGTTTAATAACATCAAAATTCAATTGTTGGTAATAATAACGTGGTGGTAAGGAATGGAACAATCTTATTAACAATACAAGTAGAATCAGTACAATATTATTAGTATTGATTGATTGATTTTTGAGGGAAGTATATTATGAAATATATTTGCATAAATTATAAAAAGCCATATGATTTTTAAATTGCTTTTCCAAGCCACAAAAATGAAAAAAGGGAAACAAGTATTTTAATATAGAAACAAGCTCACATTTGCTATGCACTTACTAAGAGCTCTTCTAGTTGATTTGTATACATTCTCTTGTTTCATCTTCACAACTACCATTTGAAGTAGACATTATACCCATTTTATAGATGGCAAATTGTTGCTCAAAGTGCTTATTGGAATTGCTGAAAATCATGTTAATTGGAGTTTAGATTTAAAATCTGCTGTGTCTTACCCCACAGCCCCACCTTTTCACTTTGGCTCACTGATTACAAGGCAAAAAGCTATTTAAAAGTTTACACACAAGATAGTATTTGGAGTAGATTCTAAGTCCCTTCTCATCAGCCTATATGTCCTCCATTGACCTTAGTTTTTAATTCAGAACTCTATTATTGACATGCATTTGGATTGAGCCGATGACATCTATTAAAAAACATAAAATCAAGTGTCTTACATTGACTCTTCTTTTTATAGTGACATGTTTATTATTTCTAGAATATGAAATTATTGTCAAAGTCTAATATTAAGAAAAACTTGAAAAAAGAAATCCAAACATGTTTCCAAAACCATATTATTTAAATGATTGTATTGGTTTGAAATAAATCATCTCTTAAAACACCCATGCTCAATATTACACAAGTCTTTGTGACTCTGTGAAGTAGTGATAGAGGACATAGGAATCATTTGAATAGAAAGAATAGAACATCATTCAGTTGGAAAATAGAAAATCTTGTCATTTGTAACAACGTGGATGAACCTGGAGGACATTATGTTATGGCAAATAAGCCAGGCACAGAAAGACAAATACCCTGTACTTTCACTCCTATTTGGAGTTTTAAAAAGTTGATGTCAAAGAAGTGGAGAGTATAGTGGTGGTTACCAGTGTCAGAGGGGTAACCTGGGAGAGTTGAGGAGAGTGCTGGTTGTGAGATGTTGTCTAAAGAATACTAAATTTCAGTTGGATAAGAGAAATAGATTAGAAAGATCTGTTGTACAACATGATGACTATAGTTAATAATATACTACATTCTTGAAAAAATAAAATTAAAAAATAACCCATTAAAAGAGACCAAGAGATGCTGAAAATGATTATTTTTATAGAGTATCTCAGGTTAGGAATGGAGAATAAACAAAAATAGAAAAACAAAAATTGATCTCTGCACAATACATTTTTAGCACCCAGTGAGAGACTGAGGAAGACATAGTGAGTTTGAGAAGATTAGAAAATAAATCTGTATGTAAAGACAAAAATAAAAATGGCTAAAGGGTGCCCAGTCTGGGCTTCAGTGAGAATAGAGAACCCCTTTTAGGTAGTTCCTTAAGAAATAATATAATTAAAGAAATATTTTAGGGGAATTATTATTTCCTGGCTTTTAGGGAAATTATTATGTCAAACCCATTCAGGGCAAAAAGAAAAATGTAGACCAGGGTGAGAAAACCCTACTTAGAGACAAGGACAAGGAGATCTCAAGAGTGAGGACCACGGAGTAGGAGAACAATGAAGTCAGCCTTTCTTTACCATAGGAGGGACAAAGATGAGGAGACAGGCTTATGCATGATCTGAACGAAAACCTATTCCCTTAGTTTGCTGATATTTTCTTAAGATATCTATGGCTGATTCACATGACACACAAACCACAACAAAAATCAGGAAAAATGTGAATAGATGTTTAAGAATTTTAATTGTCAAGTATACATGTGGTCAAGTGTATAAACTACCAGATGATAGAACAAGTCTTTCCAAGAGAGGATGAAATGGAGAATATTTTGGTCTTACTAATTCACAGTTTTGTCTAAAATTAGAAACTTGTTTAAAATGCATAGCTTGTATTATATACATAATCAAAGTTAGAATGGGAGACTCAATAAATTATAATAATAGGTAACTTCTCAAAAGGATCTAAGACTTGATGCATTCATTTTTGCTGTTTACTTAAAAAGAAAAATATAAAAATTATGTTTATATTATGATAAAAGAGGCTGTGTATCTCATTTTAAAATCTGACATTAGTAAACATTAAAAGAGAAAAAATATCACCTTTGGTTATCAAAAATACTAACCTATTGCACATTTACACATCTTTTCTGAGTTTGAAAGAGTGCAGTATGCTTGCAGGTGCCATTTGGCCACATGCCCAGCTCTCAATTATTACCTTGTTTTCTGGATCTTTTTCCTCAGATCCTTGACATCTGGCTTCATCTGGACTGGCGATCCCAGAAGCCGTGCTTTTTTAGTGTGACTCTGAAACCACTGGTCATAGGTAGTGATTCAGAGGTGGCCACCAAAACAAAAATGAATCAATTAGTGGTTCCCTCTGGAATTGTAACGTAGAGGCAACTAATCAGCCTTTCTGTGTAGCTGGAACTAGACTATAAGTAAATACAGGAGATATGCAGTGGCCACATACAACTATGTGGAGAGAAAGCAGAGAGAAAGGTAGGGGTGTGTGTGTGTGTGTGTGTGTGTGTGTGTGGGTGGGTGTGGGTGTGTGTGCATGCACACTTATATGAGAGCAAAAGTGAGAAAATGAGAGTTGTGTTGGCTTCAGCATCACGTTTCAGGAATATTTACACAGCCTAGATTATGTTCATAGGAGAGTTCCCAGGTGGATGGAGGGATTTTAAACCATACCATGTCAGGACTGAGAATATAAAACCACAACAAGGAGAATAGGGAACAGGACAGGACCAACCCTGGAATGTCTGAAAAGCTGAAAATATCCTTGAGCAAAAGAGAATAAAACCTTTTATTCTTTGCTGTGGTTGGTTGGTAGAGAGTCCTGGAAGGCAGTTTTGGACTCAGTGTACTAAAGCACTTTACAACAATGTTCTCTGAAAACTGAAGGAAAAAAAAGCCTGAAATAGTTATTAAAATAGATTTTATTTTAATAACACCTATGATGTTATTAAAATATAAACTGATAGTCACTAGAAAGAAATGCCTTTCTGTAGAGTGGTTAGGGTGAAGGTGCTTTTATAGCTATAATTTGGGATGAAAGAGGTGTGAAATGATGGCCCTTTAAAATTCCTTGTAATACAAAATGTTATGCTAAAATATTTCAGTATTTGAGCTATCTATCACAGGTATCACTCGAGCCATTAATTTTTTAGAATTAAAGTTTCAGTTTATTACTAGGCATAGTACTACAGTAGTATAGTTTGGGCAAACCTCAGTTGATTTGGGAGGGGGTGCAGAGGCAAGTCAGGAATCATCGCCACAGGAGGATAACTTAGCAAGTCTGTGAAGCAGAAATCTATAGCTAGCTAAGACGCTAGAGCAGTGAGCAGATGAAGACATAAACTTAGAAGGATGGCAGAAGAAGAGATGAAGAGATATAGAAGACAAAACATCTACTTTACCTTTCTGCCTGATAGTGTTCTTTGGCATGAAAATGTTCAGAATTCTCTACCTTTTCCAGATTTTACAATTTGTTTTTAGTCTTGTTCCCTAGATTGCCTATAGATGTCAATATGGGGGATTTTTTTTGGAAAAAAAAATATAGATACCCTTTCCCATACATTACTATATTTTGATTTGTCAACCAAAGTCGAAAATGATTCCAAAAAACAGACTTTCTTTCTCATTCTTGAAATTGGGACTAAGACATCAGTCTCAAGAGTAATTAATCTGGGGGCATCATTAAGTCCTGCTGGATGAAAGAGCAGCTTGTGGTTGTGCAGAAAACATGGTAGTCAGAGGATGAACACAGGGCTGTGGAGTGGTGCCAGTGGTTATTGCCATGACTTAACATTTGTTAAGTAATTCTTTTACCGGCATTGCGGTAAGCACTTTGCTTGCGTTATGTCATTTTAATATAAGCCCAAGCCTATAAGTTAGTTCTACCATTGTGCCTGTTTTTTGGATGAAGAAATTGAGTATGAGAGGGTGTGTCAGTTGTCAAATATCCAGAGCTAGTCTTTTGGCATTAGATTGGAAGTTTTAAGTTAATTTAGGTGCTGGTAAGACTCAAACAGGTTTCTATTTTGTTGTTGCTCTTGCTTTGAGAGAATTTCTATAACCAGGAATTACCACACATATAAACACAAACAAATACACTAGCCTTTATCTAATATCTGATTTGTTTGAGGTGATAGTGTGAGTAAAAAATACAATGAAGACACAGAAAGATAATATGATGTGTTACAAATGAATAAATCCTAAATCCTTAAGGGAAAGGCAAGTTTAGGGAAATATCATTATTTTTAACAATGGAGTCAGGTCCCTTATGTACTACTGAGCTTGAGACACAATGCATATATATGCGTAGGCATGCATTTACTTTATTACCTCCATTAAATGAGACAGGCCTCAAGTTAGAATAAGTTTCTTTTCCCTGTTTTTATAAAAGGGCTCAGGCCTTACAAAAGATGTATAAAGCACAATACTTTAGAATTAATTAATTAGGAGCATCAGAAGGGAGCAGTAATTTTATCCTATCAGCAAGTCTACGGTGACATTTTCTAACCAGCATGTTCACACCCCAGTATGTTGTTGGTGAAATTATCTTTTCAATTTGAATTATATATTACTTTGATTTAACACATCATGTAGTTCACAGATGATTCGCACAGTGGTATTTTGATAAAACATAATAGCAAAGTAATTTAAAAAAATTCAACTTGCGTTTAGTGTTTGCAGGGGAGAGAAAGCCTTTTATTACCAGAATCTTTAAACGTATCCTGTTTGCTTAACTGTGGCTTTATGCAATTCTAGTTGTCTCTGTCCTAAATGTAGACGGCAAAGCCTCCTTTTATAATGTCCATAAGAAATAATGGAATTATATTATTTTATTTCTTATGCTCTGTTTTCTACTTAACTAGAGAAGAAATGAAGTCTCTTCAGGAGGCCCTGCAAAATCAACTTAAAGAGACATCAGAGAAAGCAGAAAAACACCAGGCTACTGTAAGTGTGTTTCCTCTTTGTGCCCTTTGCTTTAGGGCTGGGACATTGTTATTTTCTTTTTCCAATCACTGTGGACAAACACACCTGTCAAAAACAAAAGTGAAAATACAAAAAAAGAAGCATCAGTCAATGTGATCAGAATAGTACTTGGTCAGCATTCATTCCTGGAAAAGGTTAATGTTTTATTTGATTATTGGGAGGGTCATCTAATTCCTAGCCTACTTTTAAGAATGAGAAACTAACAGACAGAGTGGGGCAAGGATTCCGGTCTCAGGACCTTCTCAGTGGCTCTCAGATGGTGGGATGTCACTGACTGTTAAGTAAATTAAGCTAAGTGATGGCTAAGTAGCACCCCACATCCGCTGAATAAGAATCTCTCAGGAGCAGGGCCATGCCATCTGCCTATTTAATCAATCTCGTGGGTTATTCCATTGCGTTTAATCTATCTCATGGGTTATTCTAAAGTTTATGAATCAAACTCTTCTCCTGACAGCTAGAACTGTGAGAAATAAACTAGGAAATAAATTTTCTTATCTGAAATGGTGTTTCCTTGACCCCACCATTTCAGCTCTTACTAGGAATGTTTACCATAGGCAGATGGGGTGCTGTTCTTGAGAGCCATGCTGAAAACTAGGTTTCTACCGTATTCCCTAAAGCCACCTTACACACCATCTATAGGGATCGAATCTTATATCTTGTTTTCAGGATCTGAATCTGTTTTAAAATATAGTGTATTAATAGAACATATGAGGTATAGCAAGGCCAATGGATCAGAAAAAGACTGCCACTGAAAACACAGCTTATTTCTTACAGTTCTGGCTGTACACCATAGAGGGGTCACAAGGGTAGGCACCCGGGCTGTTCATGAGGCAGAGGGAGAGGAGGAAACTGTGTGTAAGAGGCTTTACTGTGGTTTCTGAGGCAATGAACAAGTGTGACAGGATAAGTAGGCTTGGGATTGGGCAGTTTAAGTGATTTTTGGTTGGCTCTGGGGCACAGCAGCTGTCCTGACTTATTACCTATCCCTAAGGTGATTAGGGCAAATCCACAGTGGCCTGGGGCAATAAAAGGGGGGCATTTGGGAGTGTTGTTTCTCGATTGTTGGTTGTATTTGAAAAGTGTGCCTCTGGGAGGAGGACTTCTCACCTCTGAGGTGCTGAAGCAACAGTAAGAGAGTCTGGAGCTAAGGCAGGGTGATTCAAGCATATGATTGGGTACTGGGTTGTTTAGAACAAGGCTGATCCAGCACATGCATGAAGAACAAATGTTAAAGCATCAAGTTTAAAGAAGTTAAAACCGTGGTAAAGCCTGAATCTCCGTTTAGGTCAATTACCTGGAATCCTAGGCTCTCTAAGCACAGTCAGCCTGCCTTTCTTTTACCAGGCTTCATTTAACAACCTTGATAAAAATGTGGAGTTTTGCATCTGAAACTCAGTCCAGTCTGTCATCTACAATGCCTGATTTCAGGGAACAGCCTTTCTAATAATGACTGTTGACTTTTCCAAGTACAGAATTATTTCATGTTAAGGATTCACTGTTATCTGTTCTGTTCACCTGTTAGGATGGGCATGTTGGTTCATTGCTTTGCCGTGGTAACTCTCACTGCTCACCTGAAATGTGGCCTAAAGTCTGGCTCACTGGATACCAAATGTTACATAAAAGAATAGACATATTTTTAGCACCAGCTTGTTGATCCATCCTCCCAACATCTGACCTAGCTTAGTGAATGGTCCTAATTGCAATCACATTTCTGCCGAGGCTAATCATATTTAATCTGGGTTTCTTCATAGCCTAATGACAAATGATGGCAGAGCAGAATAGAAGTGTTCACACAGACTCTTTTCTCTGGTCTTCATAATAAAACTACATTGTTGGTTTCTTAAAGAGTAACTCAAATAAGGTATTTCTAGCTTGCATTCATTCACACAGCTAAAAGGCAGAGGAGCTAAGGCCTGAACTCATAATTATTCCAGGAAATTATGTAAACTGAGAGCTAAAAAGAAGAGAGTTATAACTTTAGAAAGACCACAAACCAAAGTCAGAATATCCAAGCATGAAAAATGTCATGGACAGAGAAAGTAGACTGAGTCACCTTTGCTCTCTTCTCAGCATGTCTGCAGTGCCTTCCTTATGGCTGAACACTGAATCTTGAGGGAAGGTTTCTCTTCGTCCCCCAAAATACTTCACTAAACCAGAAACTTCCTAAAGAGACATAACTTAGCATGTGCTTCAGCGTAAGAATTTCAGGGTTTAAATTTCTATGAGGTTTAAATTTCTAGGAGGCCATTTACTAGATTTATAAATTTACTAGCTCATTACCAGACTTGATCAAGCTTTTTAACTTCTGCAAGTTTCCTTATTATCACATTTAAGGAGTGATGCACATTAGATTAATGTACATAATTTCTCTGAAATTGTAATCTGGCATGTAGTAGATAGTAGACATTAAACTAATGTCATCCCTTTACTTCTGTACTTCCCATTTTAATTTCCTCTTCATCACTTCTCAACTGAATGAATATAAGCAAGTCATTGATTTCTCTGAGGCATTTTCATTGTAAGAAGTATGCCAATGGTACTTATATAACAAGTTATTTGGTGATTATATGAGATGATGTATGCATTGTTGAGCAGAAGACATAATCAATTGTAAGCAACCTCTAAATTGTATGCTATCATCATCATCATTAGTATTTTTTCTAACTATTTAAAACCTTTGTTATTTGGTAATATCATAGTGAGAATTATCAGGAATGACATAAGAATATATACCTAATAAAAGGAATATTAAAATAATATATCCTATTGTTCATAACTTTGGATGTTCTATTTCTTCAATTCTATTTACATTACTATTCAAAATCATTTTGTATTGCAATTTCTGGATACTACCACATGGATTTTCAATGGCTGTTCTTAAAGGCTGACATTGAAATGTTTGAGAGTGACCTCAAGTTCCCAGAGACTCACAAATGGTGTCTCTATGGAATCAGACATATTACCTATCAGTGATCAGGGGCAACACAGCATCATTTTTACTGTTATTAAAAACTACTAGATGGTGAAGTTTTTCACCAATGGCTTGCATTTTCTTAATTGCAGACTATTTCTTCTTTATTTACTATTCTTGTTAATTTTTTTTTTCCATAGGTTATTGGGGCACAGGTGGTATCTGGTTACATGAACAAATTCTTTAGTGGTGATTTGTGAGATTTTGGTGGACTCATCACTGCACCCTGTTTGTAGTCTTTTATCCCTTGCCTCCCTCCCACCCTACCCCCCAAATCCCCAAAGTCCACTGTTTCATTCTTATGCCTTTGTGTCCTCATAGCTTAGCTCCCATGTATCAGTGAGAACATACAATATTTGGTTTTCAATTCCTGAGTTACTTCACTTAGAATAATAGTCTCCAATCTCATCCAGGTCACTTCAGATGGTGTTAATTCCTTCCTTTTTATGGCTGAGTAGTATTCCATTGTGTGTGTGTGTGTGTGTGTGTGTATGTATATACATACACACCACAATATTTACATACACAGTAGTATTCCATTGTGTATGTGTATATATCTATATCTATATCTATAGATAGATATGGATATATACCACAGTTTTCTTATCCACTTGCTGATTGATGGGCATTTGGGCTGGTTCCACAATTTTGCAATAGTGAATTGTGCGCTATAACCATGCATGCACAAGTATCTTTTTCATATAATGACTTATTTTCCTGAGTAGATACCCAGTAGTCGGATTGATGGATCAAATAGTAGACCTACTTTTAGTTAGTTATTTAAGGAATCACCACACTGTTTTCCGCAGTGGCTGTACTGGCTTACCTTCCCACCAGCAGTGTAGAAGTGTTCCCTGATCACTGCATCTATGCCACCATCTACTGTTTACTGACTTTTTGATTATGGCCATTGTTGCAGGAGTAGGTGGTATGGCATCATGATTTTGATTTGCATTTCCCTGATCATTAGTGATATTGAGCACTTTTTCATATGTTTGTTGGCCATTTTTCTATCTTCTTTGAGAATTGTCTATTCGTGTTGTTAGCCCACTTTTTGATGGAATTTTTTTCTAATTTGAGTTCATTGTAGATTCTGGATATTAGTCCTTTGTCAGATGTGTAGATTGTGAAGATTTTCTTCTAATCTGTGGGTTGTCTGTTTACTCTGTCGACTATTCCTTTTGCCATGCAAAAACTTAGTCTAATTTAAAGTCCCAACTATTTATCTCTGTTTTTATTGCATTTGCTTTTAGATTCTTTGTCATGATATCCTTGCCTAAGCAAATGTCAAGAATGGTTTTTCCAATGTTATCTTCTAGAATTTTTATAGTTTCAGGTATTAAAATTCTTAATCCATCTTGAGTAGATTTTTGTATAAGTTGAGAGACAAATACGGTTTTATTCTCATATACGTGGCTAAACAATTAGCACCATTTGTTGAAAAGGATCTACATCAACTAATGGGCAAAACAGCCAGCTAGCATTAAATGGCAGTATCAAACTCACATATATCAATATTAATCCTAAATTTAAATGGACTAAATGCCCCAATCAAAAGACACAGACAGGCAAATTGGATAAAAAGCT